>JABFPJ010000458.1:0-41105 GCA_022817425.1 Gryon sp. ZL-2020 | reverse complement strand
GTGGGGGGGGGGGGGGGGGGGAGAAGGGGTTCTTTAATTATTGGATGCAATTGCGAATAATGAACTCTCAGTTAAACCCGCACAAATGCAATGTGAAGTTTGAATTTAGCGAATTCTCGTAATTGAAATAGTTTGAATCCTAATTTTACATATATATATATATATATATATATATATATATATATATATATATATTATCTCAAGTAATATCAAAGTTATGTTTTTATTAAATGGAAATTATTTTGTTATTAATTTTTAAATTAATAATTTTTCTTATTTCATATATGGATATATATATAATGTATATGTAAATGTTTTGCAATGAATAAAGAAATATAATAAATTATTGATCCGATTTCATTGTTGTTGTTGTTTCATATATTTATAATTTACAGAAAAATTGATTTAAAAAAGAATATTAAACAAAGTGTTTTTCAATGTTTTACAGAGATCCATATCCATAAAATATTACTGGTCAAATGAGAATACGTATATTCAATAACAATTATGCATGGAGATATAAAAAAATTGATGAACATTCAAGTTCCAAGCCGAGATTACAATCACGGCGATTTTTGTTCTTTGTGTTGTTGTGCATATCAGCATTCGTTATTTTGATAAACACAATAAGCATCGAACAATTTAAGTTCACATCTTTTACAAATCTTAGTCTTATTGGTAAGGTATCTTTTATTCTGTTATAAAAAAAACAAAGAAAACTTTTTTATTGATTAATAATAATAATAAGTGCATTTAAATAAAAAGAAACAATTTTCTCTGCAAATTAATATTTTGTTTGTTTCTTTTAGATAATTCATTAAATAGTATTTCCGGACAAATCCTGTCGATTTCACCTGTAAATCCATCCTATATTATATACACGAATGGTTGTCGAATTCCTTATTTGGATCCCGCGGATCCGGACATATATCAGCGCTTTATTCGAGAAAATATATCCATTATTTGTGATAAAAAGTATCCACCGAGATTTGTGGAATCAAACGATACTGCTATATTTATAAATCATGAACTCAAACATTATTATACCAACGATGTGATAGAAATTGAATGCTGTTGGTTATCATTTTGGAGGACGGAAGACAACGATAATGACGTAACGTTAGTTAATATTTTGTTTGAATTATAAATATTATTTCTTTGAAATGAAGTAAAGTAAAAAAATGGATTGTTTTTCATTTTGCAGTTTTAATCAAACATGCAATTTCTTCAAAGATAGCGCGACAATAGATGCAGAGTTCATTGAGGTTTCTTGCTCGAAAAAGTCTAGACCATGGGTTAGTATTTTTGTTTACTCTATATTATAGTATAAGGACAGACTAGGGCAATTTAAAGGTAAAATGGTAACCAGTTAGCATTTTAATAGCGAAGTCAACTAGCAACGTTATTCATAAATTGCGTACAAATGATAAATAAATATTGAAAATAAAGTGATAATGTAAATTGTTTGTTAAGACATTACATGGAAATTGACGTAATGTTTTCACTTTGGCAAAAATTGTTTTACATTCTTGTAAATAAACAAGCTTGATTAGATATTCATTGAACATGTTTTTGTTTTCGTTAGTACTATGTGGGCTTCGAAAAGAAAGCAATTCTCTACAAGGACTACTTCGCATTCGTGCCACAAAAGGCCGAAGTGGAAAAGCGATGTGAAAATGCAAAGTCTGCAAATAAGGAGAGCCGCAGCAAGCCCTTAAGCGTGTTGATAGTTGGCTTGGACTCAGTGTCGCGGGTCAATTTTCACCGTCAGATGCCAAAGACTGAGCGCGCACTGCAGCAACTCGATGCAATTGAATTGCTCGGTTACAACAAAATTGCATACAACACTTATCCAAATATCGTTGCTGTGTTGTCAGGTCATTCGCAGGAAGAAATTGAGAGTAGCTGCTGGAAGGATCATGACAAAACATTCGACGATTGTAATCTTCTGTGGCGGAATTTCAGCGAGATGGGATATCGTACGATATTTGGCGAAGATGCCTGCGATATGACCATTTTTAATTACCTCAAACCGGGCTTTCGCAAACCACCCACTGACTATTATCTGCGACCTTATTGCCTCGCGACTGAAAGCAACATCGGCAATACGCATAAATTCAACGCGGATCTCTGTGTTGGCAGTGTTTTAACGTTTGCAAATCTGCTGGATTACACGAGAAGGGTTGCGACTAAGTTTCCCGATGATCCATATTTTGCGTTCTTTTGGCAATCGAGTCTTACGCATGATTACTTTGATTATCCGCGATTTGGAGATGATCATTACAGCGAGTTCCTGCAGTATCTTAGGGAGAAACATTTGCTCAGAAATACTGCACTTATTTTCATGAGCGATCATGGAATTAGGTAAAAACACATTTTTCTTTTTTCTACAATTTTTATGTTCAATCTTGCAAGTAGTTTACTGCCTGTTCCACGTCTATTTTTCCTAATAAAAAGACAATTTTATTGCCAATATATTGTTAATATAATTTTAATATATTCTTAATACATTCTTAATATATTATTAATATCTTTTCGTCACTCGGAGAGGAAAAGTGCTCTCTATCCTCCGTAGAGAGTTTTCGGAAAACGCCATTTTTCCCTCACTCGTAACGAAAAAAATTGTAGATGATCGCAAATGCATTTCCCTCGCGGTTACAAACCACGCCTTCGCTTGGAAAAACGCATTCCCGATGTCATCTCCCTTGTTGCGTAATATAATATTATAATATACGAATGTATTGAGCATATAATGACAACATATTGACAATGTATTCATGATGTAATAACTTTTATTTTTTTTTTTAATCTTCATCAATCAAATAATATTTAATTATATTCTTTGTCTATTTTCAATTGCACAATTTAATTCATTGTACTATATGACGTAAATAAGCTGTTTAGCTATTATTTATTGAAAATTCAATAAATATCGATTGAATAAACAAGAAAAAACGTTGAAGCTCATAATTGTACATTTACTTAATTAATTTCACACAACATCTACACAAATCGAAATGAATTACCTCGTTCATTCATTTTATTTTATTGACTTTTCATGACACTTTTTCATGAATGTATTAAATCAAATATAACACAAATTCTGGTTATTTGTATAATTTAAGAGAATCAAAAAAAGTACTAATATTAAATGTATATATAATATGACATCCCCCCTCCCCGAGGGGTAGATTTTGTGTAGAAGATAGAAAATAGATTAAATTGTATATATATATTAGTTAGATATAAATATATCATTTTCAGATGGGGTAGTTTTCGTCAAACGTATCAAGGCAAACTAGAGGAAAGTCTTCCCTTTATGTTCCTGGTTCTTCCCGATTGGTGGAAGACAAAGTATCCCGCTGCCATAGACAATTTAAAGCGCAACACACATCGACTGACCACTCCGTTTGATCTGCACGAAACTCTCGTGGACTTTCTGCATCCTGAGCGTCTCACATGGAACTTGGATGTTGAGCAGAATGCGTCATCGTTTGCTCGTGGAATGAGTTGGTTTGTGCCGATCCCCGAGACTCGTAACTGCGAGTCCGCCGGCATTCCCGAGCATTATTGCACTTGTCACAAAGCACGAAACGTGTCCGTAGACGATCCCGAGGTCATTCGTCATGTCAACTTTCTGGTCACGGAGATCAATGGGATGCTGCTCAAATATCCGGCGTGCACCAACTTGAAACTTAATCGAGTGATCGACGCAAAGATCATAAGCGTGGATTCCGATGAGAGCAAAAAACTCGGCTTTGATTACACGCTCACTCTCGAGACCGTGCCTGGCTTTGCCATCTTCGAAGGCACCGTGCGATACACCAGAGATACCAATCAAACTCTCATCGGCTCGGTCAGTAGACTCAATTCTTATGGTAATCAAAGTGCCTGCGTTGATGATTTTAACATGCGACTTTATTGTTACTGCTCGTAAAATGATTGATACAAAAACAACTTTTCAGCAGACATCTTTTCTTTTCTTTTCATTAATAGTCTCTCAAGAGACCTGTATTTTTTCATTTTCTCTGTTATACAAAAGCATAAGTGCAAAAAGGACAACAATATAGGACTTTTCAGACTTAAGACAAAGAAAGAGAGAAGGATTCTTCACGAGTTCTAATGTATATTTAGCAATCAATCATTTGGCCTACTTTTTAGCAATAACAATATAATCATTCAAATTAATTAATTAACAAAACGTTTTCATGACTTTTAAACACTAGCAAATTTGAAAAGAGAAATAAAATAATATTTGACAAATTAACATTTCGATATTTTCCAAAATATTTCATCATTTCTAAAATTATACAAAATTAACAAAATGTGTTCATAAATGTTAAAAATTAACACAATTAAAAAAATCTTTTGGCAAATTTGTCGAAATTCTAAAAAAATGTTTAAAATGTTTATATAACTATATTTCAAATTTTTCGTTTATTTATATTATGTTTTTGTTATTATTAAATGATTATATTAAAAGATATTATTAATATTTGAATGCTAAATATACATTATTTTGAATCCAACGGAATCGGTCGGATTTAATCCACTACCTTTTATTAAGCTTTATTGAGAGTACTTATGTTTTAAAACGATTTAATTGCGATTTGTGAAGAATCTGTGAATATTTTTGAATTATATTTCAATTCAATACTATTTATAATCAATTCAGTTTTAACAAAATTATTTAAAATGCTTGATATCATTGTTTAATCTTGAAATGTTTAGAAATTAAATATACATGAAATAAATAAAAAATATTATAAATTTTTTAAATTAAATTTGTATTTAGATCTAAAAAACTCTAAACTTTGTAAAAATTATAATTAAAACATTTTAAACAAAAGCATTCTTAATAAAGCTCCAAAAATATGTTTTTATAATTACATAATTAATTCACGGTTAAAAGTGATTTTCATTTTCCATTATAGTTGGTACTTTTCAAAATTCCAAGAAAAAAATGTAGGATTCAAAATTGATAATTAAAAACAATTATTTAGATTAAATTATTAAATATTTAAATTACTTTTATTAATAATTTAAAAAATTAAGCAAATTAAACAATTAAGAATAACTCGGGCAATAAAATGTAAAACGTTGCAAAGTGTTATAATTATTCAAAATAAACATTACATTGACTCTTAAACAAATACGAACTTATTTAAACTTCATATTTATTTAAAATCAAATTGCAATAATTGTAATGCAAAAATAGAAATGTTTGCCAGAATAGTGTAATTAATTAATTTGTTTTTTAAGTACTCAATTAATAATTAATCAATTAATTTACAATAAAGTTTCTTTATAGTTTTCAATCTAAGAAACTGTTCAAAACAAACAAAATTGTTTAAAATGATAAAAAAGTCAAGCGATGTATGTTTAAAAAAATCAATAAAATAAAAATACGTTTTTAAGACATTCTTAATATATACTGAATATATTTTTCTATAAAAATATATCAAAAATATGTTAAAATTGTCTTAAGAATATATATTATATTATATTATATATATATAATATTATTATATTAATTATGTTATATATATATATTTTATAATTTATTTGCAATATATTTTACATTTTGCTAGGGATTGCATTTCTTGTTTAATTACTTATAAAGACAAACTAAAGTATAAGTAAAATAAACTCGTGAAATAGTCTCGAAAATATACTAAGCGTATTTATTTTTTAATACATCTTTTTGTACAATTCGAATGTATAAATTATCTATTTTTATATTGTAAAAATTATTGATTACAGTTTTATTCTTTGTGATGCAAGCACAGTTCCCTTTGATTATTATTTATCAGAATATAAATAAACAAATTATGTATTTTACTAAACAAAATTACTAATTTTATATAAAATTTAACTTATAATTTAGTCGTCAATTTGGCCAGATTGCTATTTGATGTACTGTAAAAGATATTTTTTAATTACATATTTCTTTTTCGTTCTACATGAATATTGTATCGACTATATATACATTTACATTTTAAATAGTAGCACTAAAACTTTGCGTGACTAATCGATTTCTCTGTAAAATAAAAAAATATTACAAAACATCAAATTATTGCATTCCAATTTCAAGTTCATAAATTCCGTGAGTTAAAGTAATTTGTAAAATATTCCAAGTCTAGAAGTATGAATAGAAATTTACAAAAGTAACATTAAATGTAACTATATCAACAAATTTAGATCTAAAAACTTGATTTTTGTATTCGGTGAAAGAATTTCAATCTTTAGATATAATACAAAAATTAAATCGATTCGTTAAATTATTTGAATGAAGAAAATATATTTTATTAATAGTATTTAATTCAAGTTAGATTTAGATAATTTAATCAAACTTGGTCGTATTAAATACATGGTATTGTTCATATTCTAAAAAGTGGATTAAGTCTGCAAAAAAGCCATAATCTTATTTCTATTTTAATAGTATATTACTTCACTGAGTGGGAAAAGTAGAGGCTTGTTCTCACGAATGAGAACGCCTCTACTTTTTCCACGAAGCAAGTACGATATTTTTCTTTACGAGAAAAAAGTGGAAAAAGCGTTAGCTTTTCCCACCGAGTAAAGAAAATATATTGATTTATATTTTTTGTATTAAATATAATTTTTATTAATTATTTTAAAACTATAATAAATATAATTATTTAATATATAAAATAAATGTATACTTGAAAACATTTATCTGTTCAACTTTTTTAGGCGCAGACATCTTAAATGTATTTAATTTAATTTTGTTGAACATTTTTGATGTGATTCTATTTATCATTTCATACTTTTATTTACTGAAGAAAGTATCAAAAGATTACAAATAATCGATAATTTCCCCAAGTATTATCAAAAAAATATTTCATGGATACCAAAAAAAAAAGAAAAAAAAAAAAACAAAGAAAAACGAATAATAGGAATTAAATTTGAAACAATGCATTTGCTAAAAAATTTTAGATAATTTATGATTTGATCCTTTAATCGTTCAAAAGTATTAAAAAATGACTCTGTAATTTGGGTTATGGTATCAGTGTACGAAAAATAAAAATTCCAAAAAGAAAATAATTCTACACAAGAAAAGATGTAACTTTTGTACCTGACAAGAACCTTGTTTCGAATAATGAAAGTCATCATCAAGTGTGTACCTTAAACATTCGCTAAAGTTCAATCGACGTATTTTAATTATCAAGTGTAATATATCACCTTAGTCCAACTAAGAGTTTGAATATTTGTATAAATGTAAAGTGTCTCGTAATCGAAGTTTATGTCGTTGTATGAATGTAAATTACTTTTTTTTAATAATTAGTGCCAAAAATTAACAAAATGTATATTTATTTTTGAAATACTGTTATGTATTTATTGCAATATTAATATCTATTAATTTAATGATTGAAAAATAATTTAACCCTCTCTCTGTTAACGCTATCAAAAATTTTCATATGAGAAATCTTATAAGAATGAGTGTTTTTTCAATACGGTATCGATATTTTATATTATCGATATACTTTTGAATGAAAAAGACGATACTTTCTGCTCCACTCTTTTTTAAATATTCATATTGTTTGCCACAAATCGAATCGTTTTTCTTGTTATTATAATATATAATATAATATAGTTTTTATTATATAATAAATAATAAATGTCTTTGTATGTTAAATTTCTTTTTACTTTAAATATACGCCAATTACAATGTCAAAACAAGTAATAAAATAATAACCAGTACATAAAGTAATAATTATTTATGTTAAGATGACAAAATTTATTTATTTATATAAAAGAAATAAACTGAAAAAGAGATGCAGTTTATTAGATTAGAAGAATAATTTAATTCAATCTTAATTTTTAAATAAATGTATTTATATGTAAATGTCGGTTCGATCATTTAAACAACAATACTTTATTTGTCGATATTATTATGGATTCGATTCGATACGAAAAATCGATTTTTCACTCATATCGAACATCACTATTTCTCATATGAGAATGTTTGACAGGGAAGTTACTGTAAATTTAATATATAATCTTTTGAGTTGTAATTTTGTAAATCTCAGTAATGAATAAAATGAAAGAGATAAGAAATCGTCTGTGTTTATTTAATCACTTTTATTGCCATTTAATTAAAAAACTTGTCACAATAAGTTGTCGGTACAATCACACAGTGATTAGATTATAAAATACGTTTGACCTGACTGAATCTGCGCGACAAGTCGCCTGAGGTTTTTTTTCAGTGACAGCAGAATTATTATATAAATGAATCTCCATTTGCATCATCCGCTGTTAAAAGCCTTGCTCAATTTGACTAAACACTCATACAACATACACAGAACGAAATATTGCAATTAAAAATTACTACACTTTTTGACATTTAATTATTATTGTGTATACATACATATATATATAAAAATCACCGAAACATTAATTTATTGATTCAATGAATAAATGTCAAGAAGTCTACAAATATAACATTTTTGTTTGTGTAAATTATAGTAACGTTATTTTATTATACAAAGTAACAATTCAGATGTCAAAAAGTTGAGTAACTAATAACGTAACATTTTCTTCTGTCTACTTTCATATTTGAATAACTTAATGTGGAATTTCAATTCGATATTAGCATGATCGAATGACAGGATACGATGATTGTAGTAAATAGCCGTTTAATTATTTAATTGAATTTAATAATAAAACTTATTATTAAAATATTAAATGCAAACAATTAGAACAGTATTACTGGATTTACCTGTAATTTAATTGACAAATTTGATTCACCTAAATATTTATTAATAGCGTACTCCGTCAATCGAATATTATATGCTCTCGCGTGTTCTAACGAACTTAAATAATCTTTCTTCTTTTCTCTATATTAATATAATAATAATGATAATAATAATAAAAAAGTTTTTATCCAAAAGGTTAACGTGGTTTTCAGTCTTGATGAATCGACAGGAAAAGAAGAAGAAAAATGAGAGAGATGTTATAAAAAGAAACTTCTTTGAAGTTGAGCTCGGAAGCAGCTTGGTGTATAAACAATTCGAGCTATGAAAGATGGTTCAATTACCCCGAAGTCCATTGTATATTCGATTGATCGAACTTTGGCTAAATAATTCCTTGATTTCTGTAAAATAGGAAGTAAAATTGTATTAATTTTAAATGATTTAAACATAAAAAATATGGTATATTTAGAGCCATAAGATGGCCGTCAAAGGATGGTAAAAAGGCCATAGAAGAGCCTACTAGCAATATAAAAATGCATAAATAAAATATCATTTGTATAACAACGTACTTTGTTTTTCTTCGTCGGATAATTCTTTTTCAGGGAATGCCACGTCAAAGGTAATGTACAAATTGCCATGTAAATTGTTGTTCTCGTAATTCGGCATGCCTTCGCCCTTCTTTCGCATACGCGCACCATGCTTTGTGACTTTGTCTCGTACGATTGATACTTTGCGACCATCCAAATGCGTTAATTCCATACTAAATCCGACCAATGCGTCTTGTAACGTAATCGTAACATTGGTATAAAGATCGTCGCCGATTCTTTCAAAGACCGGATGTGCTTGAGTACGAATCCTGAAATCGTTCAATTTAAATTCATTATTTACTTGATTCAGTTGCAATTGTACAATTTAAATTATACAATTATAACTATATAAGTATATAATAAATATTATTCAAATAATATATATTGTAACTGATGGTTACGGATCCGCGGAATCTTTGCCGAGCGAGCGAACTATAATAATTAATAGTTCGTTCGCTCGGCAGTGATTGGCCTTTGCCAATCAAGTTGTCGAGCCCGCAAAAAATTGTGCCAGCTGCCCCCGCAAGAGCCATTGCCAGCCAAAGCCAGACAGCCCAGCAGCTCCGTCTTTTTGTATATTTTTGTACAAACGTGAGTTGCTATATTTTTTTTTATTTATCCGTTTCCGTCAAGGCAGAATTTTTGCCATCGCTCGCTCGGCGTATTTAATTTTTTTTTCTTTTTTTGTATTGCATTTAATTTTTAAAAAGCCCAGCCAATATATAAAATATAATAATTATATAATTTAAAGAAGAGATAACAAATGTTTGTTTACTTTAGAATCAAGTCGCCAGGCTCGCCATCTAAATGTGGCTCGCCTTCGGCTGTGAATTTGGTCGTCTGTCCATCAACCATGCCAGGCTCGATTTCCACTTCCAAGGTTCGTTCCTCGTTCACGATTTGCACATTTGGACAATCATTACACACTTGCATTTGCATCATTTGAAGGCGACCATTTCCCAAATTTCGCGACACAATTTCCTGCCGACAGTTACATTTTCGTGTTCCTTTGGCAGCTTTTGTCACTGGTTTATTTCTCGTTATCTGCAAAGGATGTAATTGTTAATGCTTTATATATATAATGTGTATTGTTAATTATTTATATATATCAAATTCAGAGATGGGCAAAAGTAATAATTCTTTTACTTTTTTTTTATTTTGTATTATTAATTTATAATATAATAAATATAATAAAATTAAAAATTAATATTATTATAATTATTAACACTAGAAGAAAGAACTTTTTGAGGCTATTTAAAAAAACATGTTTATAAAAGACATTTCATAGTGTTATTTTTTCATCTTTTTCTTATCATTTTGTGGGAGCAAACTCAAATTGTATTTGTTTAGTCTTAATTCGAAATCGAATCTTTTTCAACTATTTCTTGAAAAGGAATATTTTTCATAAAGACTGTCGGTATATATATGTATATATAAAGTATTCTATATATTTGTATATATACATACAAATTTACCTTTTAACCATTTAGTATTATTATAAATATTTGTTATAAATGTAAATCTCTGATCAAATTGAATAATTCTCTTAAATTGGATGAATGATATTTATTAAATATAAATATACTTCGATAAAATTGCCGCTGTAAAGTTCTTCTAAAGTGACGAAAACGTCCATCACAACATTGTAACCCTTGGGCGTTTGATGACGATTATTATCGCCGCCAAAATGAAAGCCAAAGTCACCGAAGAAGCTGGCAAATGGATCGGCATTGTTCATCATGCCATCTTTTTTCAAACACTCCTCACCACAGCGATCGTACTGTTCACGTTTATCAGGATCTGAGAGCACCTCGTACGCAGCGCCCAAATCTTGAAATTTGCTCGACGCGTCTGGATCCTCCTTGTTTTTGTCCGGATGTAACTCCTTGGCTAATCGTCGATATGCCTTTTTAATTTGATTTGTATTTGCATTTCGACCGACTCCTAAAATTGCGTAAAAATCTCGCCTACAAAATTAATCATTCATTAGATTGTTTTTGTATCTCTCTTTGTATATTTTTTAAATTTGTTTTTACTAATAATAAGACACGTCAACAAGTATTATAGCAAGTTAAATTAATATATACATTTATATAACAAAATGAACTTTTTTAATGAATCATACAAAATAATTAGAATTAAATTGTAAAATTAAAATATAATTCAATTAAATATGATGAAAATGTCAAAATTTGAAAGTTTGATTTGATAATTAAGCTTCAATCAAACATTGTTAAACAATGCAATGTTAGAAAAGTATATCTTTTAACGACTTGAAAATATTGTCAAAATAATCAAATTTCAAATGTTTATTTTGAAGATAAAATTGTAATAATAAAATGTATTTAATATAAATGTATTACTATTGTAAAAAGATGTTTAAGTATTAAGTAAAAAGGTGTTTACAATAATGTGAGAGGTTAGTTTGGATTTGAAAATAGTTTTATGCCAAGTAATATATAAAGCAAAATATATGGTGAAAATAATAATAAGAAAATAGACTTACCCAGCTGCTGCCAAAATAATGCATAATGTTAATGTAATAAATAATAACGAAATAAAGTTAAAAGATGCCATTACAGCAGACGTTTCGACAGTATCACGATTCTGGTCGTGGTTGCCGCTGATTGGTCCACGCTTAAACCTTAAGGCTTAAATAATATCTATCAATGCTTGTGATTGTGTGTATGTCATCACCAAATTGCATCTAAACGCATTCTGTTTTACCGACTCCTCAAATTGACGTTTCAACAATTTTACTTATTTTTAGTCAATTTTGTGATAAAAGATGAACATATTTTTGAATGACAAAAATTTAAATTTCGTATAATACAAAATGACAGTGGCTATTCGTGCGCACGCACTTTCGTGGCAAATTCAATTTCAAAAGTTACTACACAAATCGTATAGTCCGTGTCATAAGCAACATTTATTTAAACTCACATTACATACCTAAATATGCCCGCACACTCAATGATTTATAATAATAAACAAACAAACAAACATATTGATTAATTATTTCAGAGATAAACAGATAGGGTGCGTGAATGTCGCGCGAAAAAGCGTTTAAAAGAGAAATGTCCAAGTGACTGTGATAATTATTTACATTTACATCATCATATATTATATACAGCGCTGATATATTTAACAAAAGTGGTAGTAGCCTAGTGGAGTGATGTAAAAGTATGAGTATGAGTAGTGGAAGTAGGTAGTACGTGATAGTGGTGTTGCGGCGAGCCAGGCCAGCAACTAGTAGACACTAGACTAGACTAGAGACGACAGATGCGCGCGACTTGCAAGTAACTTTAGATTTAGTCTCGTGCATTCATTCATTAGAAGCTCTCTTAACCGGCTCCATCCAATCGCATTTCACCATTTAATCTGTCAACACTTGTTCCTTCTTGCTGCCAAATATTTGATTTCAATGGACCAGATATCACTTTGCAGCCAAAGTTAAATCACAAACGCCTGCCTTACATTCATAACTCTTACATTCACTTGGACAAAAAGGTTTCGTCTTTCACATACTTTTCTTTCATATGCTAAATATTTATTTTACTCCTTTATTACATTTTTTGTCACAATTTTTACAAAATAACATGTAATCTTTGCTTTTTCATTTTTTATCAAACAACATTTTTATTCCACATTTTATTTCTCTACCTAATTTTAAAGCAAACATGTTATGCTAATTTTGATAATATAGTCTTAATCATATTTCAACTTAAAATAAATTTTTTTTTTCATTTCAAATTAAATTGAATTTCTTTAAATTATCATATTTTGCAACTTGAATAAATAATGACCAACTACTATTTCAACATTCGATCGAAATATTACAATTACAATTGTATAATCTAGAACTATTGCGGAAAGAGTAAAATTTGATATTATCACATAAATGATTATTGTTTTACTACCATGACATTCGCTTTGAATTGACTGTGAATTTGTTTTTGCAGAGATGCAGTTGTATTATCGATAATAACAAACGAAGAAATTCAAAAGCAAATAACATTTGTTCAGAAAGTGAGGATCATGAACTCTAAGGAAAACGGAAAAGTTGAGATGAAGAATGAAAAGAATCTTATTGCCGGAGTGGAAGGGTAAATCAAATTTGTTTGCATGCAAAATTCAAGACTAATATATAGTTGAATAATATTAAACAATTACACTTCATTTTGAATTCTCAGTTCAACAATTTGTTAAATAAATTTGTCTTTGTCCAAGAAAAAATGTAGTTCTATATCAATTTTAGGCAAAAAGCCGATAGTAATGTTGTATTAATGATAAAATTATAGTGCTGATTAACATCAAGTTAATTTGTTCATGATAAACGAAATCTTGGCATTTCTAATGCCAAGATTTCAATATTTCACAGTTCATCAAAATTACGAATCTCGCAAGATCATATCACTCATTATTTATTGTCTGCTGAAGAAGCTGGAATTTTGTTATCTCACTTTAACAAATTTCATTTATATTCTTATAATATAAATATATTTGCAAACAAATCCGATAAAAGATCGTCAGATTTTATCTTCAAAGTCAACAGTCAGTTTAGGAATAACGTTGTTCAAATGACTATTTTAATTCAAGATTACACTTTATTAGGCACCAACAATTCTCACTATCATTGCGTTATTAAAAAAAAAAAAAAAAATATCGAAGCAATTTTAGTAAGTTAGGATAAAAAGTTGTATATGAATTGTATATACGTATTAATAATCGTAATTAGACACGATTTGAGTATCGTTAAATGGGGGAAACTGTAGGTCTTGACCCCTCTATCTACGATAACAAAGACCGTGGACAATTATCCAATTTACACTTATAACCGTTTTGCTAGCCCTTATGATATATGCCTTAAGTTAACTACGTCATTTGATTTAATATCATCTAAACATTATTTCATATTATTCTCTTGCTTTCAAATTTAGACTTAAAATGAAACGATATACAAAGATTACATTTATTATTTGATTTATTCATTTATAAATAAATTGAATGAATAATTATGTATAACATTTTATATTTTTGTAGATAAAAATAGACTTAGCTCAACTTAACAAAGGTTCTATTAAGTTTGATTATGCTTAACTCTTCTAACCTTTGTCGTTAAAAGCACACGTTCAAGGTTACAATAGTAGTAGTACATCTTTCAAATCGTTTTCAAATAGATTCTGTTTTGTTCTTTTTTTTCTTCTTGTGTTTTCTTTCATTCTGTCTACTTCTTATATATATATGTATTACTAATTGAATATTTCGTTTTTGTTTTAGGGGTGCTACACGTTCGAAACTAATCGTCATGGATGATAATGGAAATAAATTGACGGAAGTTGATGGACCAGGAACAAATCATTGGCTGCTAGGAATGAAAGAGGCAGCCTGTAGGATAAACAATATGATAGTTGATGCGAAACGGGACTTGCAGTTGTCTGAAAATGTTCCCTTTCACTGTGTAGTAAGTAGATATAGATACTATTCATTCAATGAACATTAGTTGCAACTATTAGAATAATAAGCATTGTAAGTGCTTATTGTTTCAAATTTCTAATTGTATATGATATACATAATATTTCTATTGATTAGTTTTTGAATCAATTAATTTAAATGTTTGTCAAACATAATTATTTGATTGAGTATAACCGATAAGCTATTTATACAATAGTTGAATTGATTAATGCATATACAAACAAATAAAATGTAGGTAAAATATGCCGCTGAAACTCGGCAAAGGTGCATCCAAATGTTTTACACAGTAAGCAGATAAACAAATGAAATTGATAAGGATGGCTTTTGAATATAACTAGAAAATAAGATTTAAAATGAATATTTGAAACTGATTCGTAGTGATTAGTTTGAATACAAATGAATGCACTGCGCGTAGCAAAATCTTTTGAATGTATGTTGATATAATTTTACAGGGTTTGAGTTTAAGTGGATGCGGTGAAGAAAAAACGAATAATGAACTGATAGAAACATTGCTTGATAATTATCCAAAAGCATCAAAAAAATATATCGTCGATTCTGATACTATTGGTAGTTTGCGAACCGGCTTATCCAGTGGTGGAATAGTATTAATTGCTGGAACTGGAAGCAATGCTTTACTTATTAATCCCGATGGAGAAACCGTCGGCTGTGGAGGTTGGGGTCATAGAATAGGAGATGAAGGCAGTGGTAGATGATTTGAATATTTGAACTTGAATATTAATTTGATTGATCGATGTAAATGTAAAATGAAGACATTTGTCAATTTCAGCATTTTGGATTGCTCAGCGAGCTTGTAAATATATTTTCGATCACCTCGATGGCTTAGAATATGCGCCACATCCAATTACGTTTGTACACAAGACAATTCTCAAATACTTTAACGTCAATGAATTACGCGAATTGTTGCCTTATTTTTATACTAATTTTGATAAAAGCAAATTCGCCATGTTGACGAAAGAATTGGTCGCCGGTTGCGAGAAAGGTGATTTACTGTGTTTAGCAATTTTCGAAGAAGCTGGAAAAATGTTGGCTAAACATATCGAAGCTGTTTCGCAAAAAGCTCACAATGTATGTCATTTCATCATCTTTTGCTCAACTTTTCATTGAAATCATTGAAAGATAAAATAATTTGTATTATTACAGGATTTAAAGGAAGCTCCAGGTGGTTTAAAAATCATTTGCGTAGGTTCTGTATGGAAATCGTGGGTTTATTTGAAAAATGGTTTTACGGGGCAAATACAGAAAAGTCGAATTGTCGACAAATTAAGTTTGCTTCGACTTACAACCTCCGCCGCAGTCGGAGCATGTTATCTTGCGGCCGAAAAAATGGACATGTCGAATGTGAAAAAAACTTATGACACCAATACATCCTTGTTTTATTATTACGATCGAGATAATGATAACAATGAAATTTTTGTCAATCGCATCTATTGCCATTAATCATAGTTTTGCATTTTAGATCAAATATACAAAATAGCAATTCACAACGAATGAAATCACAAATAATTCAGTTCGTTGCGACATTCAAATGTGTCATTTGATACATACACATGTTTTCTGTAAACAAAAAGTGCAATTAGACAATATAAATGACGATGAAAAGTTATACCGATATTAAACGACTTTATTACACGTGATATTAAACTTTTTCAAGACACAATAATGAATTTTCTATTATACATATATATATATATACATTTTAATTTTTAACCTAATTCAATTGTTGTTTGTTCGGCTTCAACTTTTGTATTGTATTATTTGCATTTTTTTGCTGTTATTAAATAGTGTTTAAACAACATTAGTGTTAAAATTATATGTATTTAATTTTCCTTATCAAGTAATTAAATAGTAGTATAAATAATAATATAATTATACGAATTCAAGTTTATTGTTGTCAAAAAAGAAATCGAAAAAGAAATTATAAAAAATATTGTTGTACAAACAATTTTATTGTAACACCATTAAAAATATTGTCTGTACATCTTTTAGTTTAACATTGTTAAACAACAAATGAAAATCTAATCTCATTACTTTTAAAAGATTACATTTGTATGTGATCATTTAGAAAACAATATTTTATTGTTATTTTTAAATATTAGACTAAGTATACATTCAATAAAAATAGTATATTTCGCACGTATGGAAATATAAGAGGGAATTGGCTTTTTCGTGCAAAGTTTACAAGCCGAACCGAAGGCGAGGTTTGTATTTTTGCCTTGTATTTGCATAGATGCAAACGATACTTTTCATCATCAAATGCAGTTTCTCGAAAACTCACTAGGGAGAGAAACTGCAATTTCTGTCCTTGTGTGACGAAAAATAAATTTAGATACTGTTAAACTTTTTAGCATTATATATACTGACACTTTGAATGAGTAGCAACCCAACTCAGACTGTCTTCTGTAAAATTGCTTTACAAAATTTGAGTTTGATTGTTATTTGTCTATGAGCGTCGATACGTTACATTTCTATACAAAAAATATTCTAAAATATTAGTATAGTATATTTTAATGATATCTATATCTATTGTCTGTCTGATATTTTTATTTTAATGAATGAACTATGGATTTTAGGTATCAAATATATTAATGTATTTATATTCAGAAAAATTAAAAATGAACATCCACTATGATTATTTATATGTAATATTGTATTATGATAGGACTATAATGAAACGACTTTTCTTAGGATTCCAAAAATTGCAGACCTTACATAATACATTTTCTAATGATATATATCGAAATAATTATTCTAGCGACTAGTTTTTGAAATAAATGCAGTTCAAATTCTAAATCTATGATATTTAGATGAATAAAAATATATACAAACATTTCGATTTTAGCTAAGAAGTTGTTTGTGTATTACAGTTTTTATTACAATTTATTTGTAAAAAAAGTGTAAAATCTTAAGAAATGATTGGGACCCCATATATGATTCGCTACTTCACGATAGTCCTACCTTAAAACAAAATAGTTAAAAATGCAAGAAAATGTAAATTGATCGTGGACTACTCCTGGATTAATAAACACAATACTATTATTCAAAGTTTATTGATTACTCATTAGTATAAATCAGAATTTGTGTATAAATATATAAATGTATGATATTTTTCGTATTCCTTGAATAAAGAAATGCTCCAAGCGTATATGAGTCTACAGTTATATTATTTATTTAGATTTAATATACTATATTTCTTTATTTACAAGATACAAATGTTAACAAAATAAATATTTTAAATAAAATAAGCATATTTCAATGTATAATATATTCTGTTAAATACACTATCGATTTGTAATGTAATGTAAAAAATACATGTATTTATATGTTTTAACAATTTTGTGTCTTACCAAAATTGTTGAACTAGCAACACAGCTAAAAATGAAAATATGTTTAAACATCGTCGCAATTAATAATGTTTTTCTGCTACATTAATTTACATAGCATTTTTTGTATATTGATCATTATAATTTTTGCATGATTAAAAATATCATAAATAACAACTAATTTTGAACTAAAACATACATACGAAAAATATAAAATCAAGGTTGATAATAAGTAACAAAAATAAGGTCACTGACAAACAAAATAGAAATTGCTATTGGAACTTGCATTAAAATTTGTATTTTTGCACTCGTGTAGAGTTACATTATCGTAGTCGAGATAAGACATTACAATTTTACAGACAAAAAAATGAATGAATATTCTTTTTACACTGAAATATAACAAATACAACGTATACTTTTGTTAAATAAGTTGAGAGAGTTTTCATTCCTTATAAGAGATAAAAACTGCATCGATACAAAAGCTATACATCATCCAAAAACACAGAGCTGATCATGTCGATGAATGTCGAATATTTGTAGCAATATTCTTCAGATTCTTTTTTATCGTGGATAAAAGATGTTTGTGCTAATTGTGCAATATATTCAAACACTATCCATCCTAAATATTTAGTTTTACTAAAAAAATATATATTGCAAAATATTTTGGACCATCACGTTATTATATCAATAACGCTTGAGTACAAAGAGTATTTCCTTTTTATTTGTATCTTCACAATTGATTTCAATTATATATATTCGTTACTCACATAATCAAAATTTCTTCTAATTAAATATAACGTTATTAATTAATGAGCAAATTGTTATACATACAATGTAAAATTAGTGTCAAAAATTGGGGACATTTTTTGCGTTTATATTTAAGTCACATTTCATTACAAGACTTTTTATTTAATTAAATTATTTATATTATACGTGCCTCTTTCTTTCTCTCTCTCTGCTTGTTCGATAAAATCGTTTTACACAAAATCTCATCGATATTTATCACATGTAAATATAATTAGTTTCCATACATTTCATATACAGTCAACTGTCATTAAACAACAACGATAAAAAAGAAGAAAATGAAATAAACTGTACAATAATTAATCACTTTAAAGTTGTTTACATTCAAAATAATAATAATAATAATAATAATAAATAAAAAATATTATTATAAAAAACGTGTAATACAATTCAAGAGAGTACGTATAAAATATCTCAATTTCGCAAGGACACATATTTGTTTTTTTGTTTTTCCATGTTAATTTCTATAAAATTCAGTAGATTGTAATATTGTTTGTTCTTTTCACTAAATTTGTTGGGTTGTTATTGTATATTCCAAACAAACAAAATCCCCTATTAAACTACGTAATACTAATATTAACACTCTAATTACCGCAAGGTAATTAAAAATGTAATTTCAAGATGAAATATCGAGTCAAAGATAGCAAAAATTCTATTATACAAATGATAACGGTAATTGAATAAACGGAATTAAAAAAATGTATATTTAAAAATCAATGATTAAAATTGTAATCAATTTAAAAAAAGTATTCTCATGAACTGACTTCAATAAATTACATTGTAAGCACAAATAACTCGAAATTACATCGTAAACTCAGAATAAATTAAGAGAATTGAGACACTTGCAAAAATACATACATTTTTCATAATTCATAGAAGTATGAACTAAACTAACACGATAGTTATATATTAGATTGTTTAGATATATATTAAAATGTGTTATGTAAACATTATATAATTTAATTGTTTTATAAATAATATGTGTAATTTGATCGTAAATAAAAAAAGACGAACTTAATTTGTAATATAGAATTGGACTTGAATCGAATAATATATTTTTGATAATGTCTCAAGCTCTTTTAACTTTATATTATAATAATATTAATATTCATAACAACGGTAAGTATTCTTTTAAATAACATAAAAAGCCTACATCTGCTAACATGACAAAGCACTGTAAAATTCATGTGAACATATACGTGTTACAAAAATAATCTATTAGCAATGATTCTGGTTTCATTTTTTGTTTAACAAACTGAATGCATTTCTAACCAATGACACTAGTACAAAATATAACTATAATTTCTATTAATATTGTTAGTCAAACTAACAATAATGTTTTTGTTAATTCAACTATTGATTATATATAATGACAATTTTGTTATATTGATGTTCTGCAAATAAAGTGCAAAACAAGAATAAGTCTACAAAAATAATGAAATGATAAAAATGGCAAAAGTTAAACAAATGTGATATATTTAACATTAATTAAAATAATAATTATTATATAATTTAATTTGCAGAATATCAAGAGAAACATTGACGAATTGAAATATTGTGAAAAATCTTATTTGCATTCAGTTTTCAACATGAATTGTATTAATTATTGGCATCGTCTATGAACATGATTGTATATCAACTATACAAGAAGTTAGCGCTAAGTATAAAAATTAATATGGTAAAAGTTGAGTGAAATGTACATTATTCTTCGTAGTATTGAATTCATTATTCGCGTATTCATTTATTCCTGCGGCTTTTCAATCCATGGTTTTTATGAACTCAATGGCCGAACAAAATTGGGTCCACCAATATTGTTCTTCGCCTTCCACTCGGTTACCGTAAAAACTGTCCACGTATTGAACTGTTGACAACAACGATGGTGGATTTGTCTGAAACAATAATAATCTTTTCAATTTCATTATTCATCGTATATTGATATATTAATCAGTTTATTACTTATTATATAAGCAAATATCAATTTGAAAGTACAGATAGTGTAGAGATTATGTCATTCAATCTTAGCCTTTCTCTTTTAATTTATTCATACTCATACATATAATTTGGATGAATATTTATACTTGTGAATATACGGCTCAATGGTCTAGGGGTATGATTCTCGCTTTGGGTGCGAGAGGTCCCGGGTTCAAATCCCGGTTGAGCCCAATTTTTTGTTATTTCTTTAAAAAGCATAATTATTATTTTCTACAATGCTACCTTTCTCTTTATTTTCAATATTTACTTTATACTAATTACAATAAACATTTATATTTTATTTTTCGATTTATTTAAACAATTTCTAGCTCTGTCAATTGAATATTTACACATTGATATAATTATCATTTTTATGTCAAATTGCAAAAAGTATTTTATTAATCCAATTTTTTTTAACAATTCATATAATTAAAATTAATTTTATGATAAAATATATAAACAGTTGTGAGAAAGTTATTATTTAAATATGTAAAATTTGAACAGTTCAAACTTTGTTTATATAATTAATAAAACAATATAATATCTCTGTGACCATTAGTATTTAATTATCATTTGTAGATTATGTGTTACTTAAACATCTATCACAAAATTGAAGTGAATACTGGGAAGTTGTACAATATACAACTCATCTATTATTTTTTTTTTTTTTTTTTTTTCTTTTTAATTACAAATATTCAAACCTTTTTTTATTGAAAAGTCTAATAATTTCGTAATAATAATAATAATTATTATTATTATATGTGATTTGTAAAAGAAAGTTTGTCCATATTGTGACTCAGTTAAGAAATTTATCGGTACATTCAACATTGAGTGTCGGCGAGGCTCAATGGTCTAGGGGTATGATTCTCGCTTTGGGTGCGAGAGGTCCCGGGTTCAAATCCCGGTTGAGCCCACCTTTTTTGGTTTTTCTTTTTAAAAATCAATACATTTAAACAAATAAAATGATGTACTTACTAATTGTTCATTTTTATCTTGTATTTTTTGAAATATAAATAATTATTTGAGAAATAAAAGTGATGTATAGAAACACAATTTTTGTCTATATTAATTGTATTTGTTTAAATGTAGATATAAATAAAAAATGCAATTTTTTCTTTGAGATGAATGTTTTGTGCCCAACTTTTCACATTAAAATCAAAATAATAAAAAAGATTCTTTTTGCTTGAAGAATATTGATGATAAATATGTAAAATAAAATTACCTTTATAATAACGTAAACTAAGACTGGAATAAGATCATCGGCTGCCGGTATTCCTCGCTCGGAAGCCATCGACAACAAGTTCATAATAGTGGTTGCACAGCGGAACACACATTGAAGTTTGTCTCTAGGTGTTTTGTAAGCGGAAATCACAGCCAGTTCCTCTTGCGCCCACGGCCATGGACATTCGTAATGATAAATCTTTGGAATATGCAAATCTTTGTGTGTTGGCGTCACCACCCTGGCCAATTTTTTGATGTGATCCTGTAATAGCTGATCGCGATAAATATCTCCATCGCCGTTTGGATGCAATGCATTTAAATAAACTCGAGCCATTACTGTCCTTTCAACTACTATTCGGGCTAATTCCAACTGACTTTCACTTGCAACTAAAATAAAACAATTGTGTATTATATTCAAAATATTATAATAGGATGAACAAAAGAATACATTTAATAAATGATTACTTTGCCAAATAGGATCGTTATTCATTTCTGCATATGTTTTGCTCAAGAAATTGTCAACCAAATCTTGCTTTTCGTCGGCTAATGTGAGTTTTTTAAATTCCTCACAAAATTCAGATAACGAATCCTCTTTTTTTTCCAAAAATACACGAACACAGACGGAAACAAGATGATTATTTATCGCATCGCGATCACTTTTTACTCGTTCCGCCAATCTAAAATTTGCCAAAATAGTTAATATTTATTTTTTAAACTAATATAATGTATTCTTACTAATATCTATCGAACCCATTTCAGTCACATTTTGAGGCAATATAGCTTTAGTTCTTCGAATTGGCGTACGTTTTATAGTTTTGCAATACATACACTTGATTTTAAGAAAAAAAAAAGCCGGGAAGTCTTAGAAAAAAATGTTTGTTCTAAAAATCAAGAGAAGACATCACAAAAATATAAAGCCTACAATACTTTGATATACAAACAAACATATTTTCAATTTTATATATAAGTAAGGATAAGGATAAAGATAATAATAATATAATATATATATACCTATCCAAATGTGCTAAAGTAGACAATAATCCTTGTCTACAGCGGATTAAATAAGCAATATACGGAGAGCGCTTCTGGTAATCGTCTTTCAGCGAATTAAACAACTTTCGACAGCCATCGTCATTAAATAATCTCACACAGCGCAGTGTTTCGTGCAAATGCGCTATTAATGTACGGTTTTGCAAATTGATTGCTTCGGCAAGCTGCAGTTGTAAAAATGCTACGAGTTCATTATCTTTTTGCATCCAGGTATTTCTCTATAATTAAAATAAAAGAATATTTATTGAATATTAATTCAATATTATATAATTGTACAAATGTATACTTAAAATGTGCAAACTATAATTGGTCAGAAAAATAAGTACTTCTGTAATATTGGTCCAGGGGACATACTGTAAATCTGCCATACTCAGAACTTTTCGTAATTTTCGCTTTGCATCGGCAAAGGCAAACGATGATTCGATATTATTAGGATCTATTGTAAGTCGTTCATCATCAAGTGTTTCTTTAGCTCGTGAGTGATTGCTTTCAATCGAAGTTGTGTCACTTGTTGCACTCGGTTTTCGTCGATATTTCGCTAGAATATCATCCGTACTGTCTATACAAACATTTCATTGTATTAATTTTTCATTTTATATTTATATAATTAATCATTATATAAATTAATATATAAACATCATTTAGTTAATAACCTGATTGTTATTATTTTGTATTGTTTAAATATTTACGCATTACATTATGTGTATAGTTATTATGTTTACATCATTCATTTAGTACACAAATTGAAAAATTTTTTATTTCACATTATTTATGTAAGTTATGCAAAGTACTTGAACACTAGATTTATTTAAACTTAGCTATATAAGCATTCGCAAATTGTGAAAAAATGTTGGCAAAAATAGTTGAATTGTATAATTGAATAATAATAATAATAAGCAATTGTCGAACCATTGATATTTGAACTTGTGGTGGCGTCCTCGGACATGATTCTTCGTAATCGATGTTTTGCATTAACATCATCGGACGCAGATGTGCCATCATAACATCTTGAATTAAGCTCATCTGCACCCCGAATTAAAGCCTTGCCTCGTCTGTTTCGCAGTGACATTTTCAACTTTCCGAAGAATCCTCGTTTATTTTTTTGATCGTCATCCAAAAGTTCTTTATCCCCACGTTCTGCTGTCATGTCAAAACTAATACTCTTGGGAATGGCACCAGTGGACGTAGTTGCCTTAAATGCCGAGCCACCACTTACAACACCAGTGTCGACAACATCCCCCGACGAATTGCTTAATATCGGCTGAATATTTGCATTCAAATTTTTTGCACGAGGCGCTTCAGATGATCCGGAACTGCTGCTCGATGAAGTGAAACCGGTGCAGCTTGCTTCACATTCATATTCCTACAAATGAGGCATTTATTTTGAATAGTGATTATGATAGTTGATACAAATGCATTCATTTTATTTAAATTATTCAAACATAATGATGATAAACCTTAATATTCCCATTAGGCAGCTTATCATTTGAATGTCGATTACTTGAGCTGTGAGGCGCACTTTTACCGTCCACAAGTTTTTCAACAAGATTTTCTAGTCTCTCCTCGCCAATGTTATTCGCATTATTATCAACATATTCAATGTTATTCTGTCGGTAATTACTTTTCGCTGCTGCTGCTGCTGCAAGTATATTAGCGCTAGATAAGGGACGAGCATTTGTCGATAAAGTATAACTGGACGTCGCGGCTCGTCCAACAGGATCCTCTCGAATCGGTCGGAAAAGTAAATTTGCATTTTCTGATGATGATGATCCTTAAAATGCACAATACAAAAACAAATCAATTGCAAATTATCCACTTGTTCTGCGTAACAATCGCATACAATATTGCACATTTTCTATTCGTAAAGACAACAACGCTTATTGCTTAATTACCTGCATTTGCAATTGGTGGCGGCGTTTCTTCGCCTCCTTCTGGTTCGCCTCGGCTCTCTATTTCTGATCTGGCTGTATCATCTGATCTAAAATTCAAGTTGAACATTCATCTCATAATAAAATAAGATCACAAAGTGTTGTTTTGTAACATGGATTATATTGTAATTGAGTGATTTTGATTTACCTAGCAACACTCGCAGTATCATCAGTATCAACTTCCGTCATGCGCTCAGTATCACTAGCAAGAACATCGGTGCTCCAGGCTTCCGACGCAGTTTCGCTAACATCGACTGTAGATTGATTGGATTCTTGAGGCAATGCTGGCTGAGGCGCTGCCTGTGATGCCGGCGCGGGTAGCAGAAATCTTTCTTGCTGTTCCACCGTTTCACTGTCCGAAGCTAAAACGTCCGTAGACCATGTATCCGAAACTAAAGATACTGTTTCATCGCCTGCAATGCAAGATTGAACAAATTAAAGCTATAGTATATAATAATTGTAATCAAATAAACGACTTTATGATCAGTCAATGCACCTTCGATGAGTTTTTTAATTTCAAATTTGCAAAATTTATCATCAATTTCCGATCGACTTTGTTTGGTAGAAATCGTAGTTGGACGTAAATCAAGTTGCCTCGGTTCTCCGCGACGTGCATCGTCGCCTTCGGTTATCTGCGACGACGGAGTATCGCGCCCTAAAATGAACAAACATAAAGATTCATTTCAATCAAGCAATTGATATGTTTATTTCAATTTGTCTACCAAAGTATTTGATACAAATGAATAAAAATATATACCTATACCCGAAAGCAATTCACCTGAAATATTTGGTGTGCCTCGTTCGGAAACATTCGCTGAAACCATGTCAGACAAATTATCATTTTGATCTTCGGTTTCTAGTTCTAAGGATGATGCTACGCTGTGATTTGACGCAGCTTCAGAAACTGCTTCTAAATTGTCCGATGTATTTCCAATTGATCCTTCAAACATCACTGCAATATATTATATATATATATATCAATGAATAACACGTTATTTGATTTTGTTAAAACGTCGATAAATGAACAAAATTGAATACCTTCGTCGTGAGATAGAGAGAATCTTGTTCGCTTTTCTTGAGATTCAGTGCGTTCAGCATTTTCTGATTCAATGGTTGCACGATCATGGCCATTGGGTATGTCATCGGACATGTTCATTGGCACTGCATCTGTTTCATCAGCTTCAATGTTATTTTGCATTTCCATACACAGTACCTAGTCAAATATTTAAATTATTTGATTTGACCACATTATATATAAATATATATATATGTATACAATGAATAAGAGAAAGGACCTTTTGTTCGCTTAACAGTCCAACAGATTCTCCAATAGTTGGTCCAAATGGAATTACGAGAACTCCCTGCAAGCCTTTATCAGCTGCCTCGTCTTCTGTACCAGATGTTGCGCCGCCGCCGCCATTCATATCTTCTGTACAGTCATTTGTTAAAAATGAAGTGGACGATGGGACTCGAATTGCACGACCTTTACTACCTACTGCAATTGCAACAAAATATATTGATATTATATGATTATATTATTATTGATATTATATTTTGATTTGATTTGAATAACCTTTTGCCAAAATGCCCTTCTTATTGCTGCTCATTTCAATAGCACTCGTTGCATTGACACCACTCTTATTGGCGTTATTTGAGCCAAGCGACAACTGCGTCATCATCGCCTTGAGCCTCTTAATCTGTTGAGCTGCATCATCCTCATCCTCGTCTTTATTACTCTCCTCCTTGGACGTGAGCAAAGCCTGCAGAAAGGCCAACAAACTGTACAATTCATTTTCGGTAAAGAGTGCTGCCGATCTGGACAAACCCTGCAGCTTATTTGTATCCACAATCACCGACGGTTCTTCTTCCAAGTCTTCCGTCGCACCATTGAGCATTGCATCGATAATGGAGGACACTGAATCGCGCTCAAAACGTCGGTACAAATCAAACACCTTGGGATCCACATTCTGATACTTAATTAATGAAAGCATCTGCAGGATCTGACCAACTTGCATGAGATTAAATCTCGCGACAGCGCTGATTGGTGCGTCTGTGATGCCATAAGGTTCTGGATTAACAATGGCCGGACAAATGAAATAAGTGAAAACCAGATCGGTACAAATTGCGTGAATTTCTTTTGTATCCACCGTTCGACTTTTCGTCAACAATCCAGCCATTTGACGAACAATCCAACAAACACTGGTGGGAAAAGAATGCATATTTTCGCGGATGCTCACGATGAAACGCTGTGCAATGCGCGCAAGTGCATTCACTATTTGAACCCGATGACGTTGCAATCGAGAATGAAATTCTGCAGTTCCTTCTTTGCCAAATTTATTCAAACGTTCGGCTGCTTGAGTTCGTAGGAGGATTTTATCCGGATCAATGTCGAGGTAAACTTCCTCTTCCATTAGGAGTTGCATTACCGGGCCGTGCAAAGCAGCGGTGAGAAATAATTTGGCCGAAAAGAGACTCTCGTGGAAGACAGAGTAAAGACGAGAAAAAGCGCAAGTTCCGTGTCGTAAAAGACGACGTGGATTGTCGGATGGGACTATTTGCAGGTACATGAGATGACGCAACAATTTGAGCACGAAAATTTTGTCCTCGGGTAAAAGACAGCTGCCGTATAAGCCAGACGCAACACTCTGGATGATGCTTTGCATAGCGTCGGAAAAGTGCTTGTCACCCTCCACGAGACAGTGGGCCAGCAGTTTCGGCGATTTTCGCAGCTTGCTCAAGAACTCGCCGTAGGCCAAGCAACTTTGATATTGCAATTGTTTGTAGGCGTCGATAAATTGGCACTTTTCGAGCATATACGCTCGTTCACAACACGACGAAGGCGTGCAGTCCGCTCGAGATATTATTAATCGGTTCAAATTCACGCGCTGCTGCGCGGTAATCCATGCTTGTTGGGCCAGCTCCGACGACAAATAAAGAACCTAATAATCAAAATAATATATATATCATTTTTTATTATTTCTTTTCATTTTCTTTTCTTCTTCTTCTTCTTTTACCTTTTCGTTCAAACTTTGCAAATTTTGCTGTTCCGAATGTATGAATAACCGTTCTTGTCGAAGATGACCAGCTAACTCCAGAACTTCCCATTGTAAAGTACCGAGCGATTCGTTGCTATTTACTGAAGACATTGCTGCCAATTAGATAAATACAAATTAGTCATATTAACAAAGTAGCACGAAATTAAAACAACAAATATATATATATAAATATTTATAGGTCATTATAAATTAACTTCATTTAAGTATATACAATTGTTCATTCATATAAAAAAAAAACAATTAGATTTATTGTGATAGCCACAATATATATTTAATTTATATATATATAATTAATTAATAACAAATAAAAATTGAGATAAAAAGGTATTTTTATTCATTTCAAAGACAAATAAATGCATCTAAATAAATTGAGCATCATTATAATATATACTAATTAATCAAACAAAGAGCGTTATATAAAGTAACTCCAAATCTAATCCAGATTTGTGTCAATGTAAACATTTCTGATGTAATAATTATTTCTTTAACAAAGGACACGCAAACACAATTGCACAAATTATTCACCATCGAGACTATCATTATTTAGCGCATCTCATTAAATGTTTTTTTTTTTTTCTACATTAATTAAATCATAAGTATATATGCTCTTTTTACATTTTTCAAAGCATCATTAAAAATTAATGAAACAAGAAAGTCAAAATATTATCTTTGATCAAAAATAATATTTTGAGAACATTTATTTAAAGAAACAGAAATATACGTCATATATAATACATAATAATAAGTATACATCAATTTAGAAAATTGCTGTATACATAATTTGAAACAATTAAATAAAATACATTTTTCTATAAGAAAACGAAGTAAAGAAAAAAAGCGAAACAAAAAGGAAAAGGCGACAAATTGCATAATTATATGTGTTTATTTATAAGACATTATTTACATGTCATTTTCATTCAAAATACGACAAATTAAAATGAAGTAAGGAAAAAAGATTGGAGTTGGCATAAAATTGTGGCAATTACTCGAACGATCAAGAAATGCGAGCCAAAAATGCACTCCCTCGTTCTAACCTCGTTTCGAAAGCCATTTGCTCCGTCAGGCACAAACACAAACAAACAATAACAAATTAATGACAAAATCAATTGGTCAACTTGAAGTGTCATAGAAATTGACGTAAACTTGGAATAAAATCGATGAAGCTTCTTGAGAGGCAATAACTTTGAGATGTGAAAAAACGCGATTTAATAACGACAGACATAAATGGCACATTTTAATGATACATAATGAAGTGATTGTTGAGGTTTTTTTCTGTTTACCTGGCTGATGTTTGGAAAGTTGGATGGTTGAATGAACGCTGTGTTGCGTGTTTGTTTGGCCAAATAAACACTTGAATCACATATTTCGGAGCAAGGCGAAAGTTTGTCTGATGAAGCAGCGCTGTCTGTTTTGTCTATGTTACATGACGATCAAAACAACGCCCCCAACTTATCGTGACATTTTGTCTCACTCTCTCGGATCTCCACAATTTCACAGACTTGGCAAACTAACTCCCTCCAAGTGAGCCAAAAGTTGCAGATGTCGGTAGTATCTAAGTATGTAGTATATTCTCTCCAAGTGGCCGGCTACAACCTACAAATCTACAATCACAAAATATCAATAGTGTTGCTGTATTCCATTCAATACCCATTTACTATTCACAGACAACACTAAAAATGAATTACTATGTTTTCACATTTTTGTAATCAAAAGTAATATCTATTTCATTTTATTTAATTGTATTTATTTACTTTTATTGTCATGAAGTGCATTAATTTAATGTTAAAATAATATTTAAAATATTTATTTTGTGTACACATGTTAATAGTATTGAAATGAACACAGCGATTTGCTATTGATGCTCATACAAATATAGTCGACTGACTGATACTTGATTCAGCAGATTGGCTTTCAATGTACTGCTTCCGATGGATACCAACACTGCAGCAGTTTAGAGTTTAGACTTTTAGAGTTTAGACTGGACACGTGCCAGTACTGCTAACCTAAACTGAGACTTGATCAAAGAATCAGTATCAGTATTTTGGCCCGGCTAATGCATTTAATGCAATAATTTGACAGTTCATATCTTTTGCCTCCATGATGTCATTTTATTCAATTCAATATATCAGATTCAAGAGGCACATGATTTGGAATCACGTTTAAGATGTTTACTTTTGCTCATTTAAATCATTTTTATGCAAAATATTGAGGTAATTTATTAATTATCACTTTTTTGACAATATTTTTCTAACAAAAGTGTTTATGTGCATTTTATCATTGAATATTTAATATTAATATTACTGAACGTATAAAGATGATTTTTACAAGTGAACTGGATGTGTAATATTTAAGCATATTTAAAATAGGAAACACAAGATAACTATTTGATATTGATCCTATGTAATAAATATTGTAATACTGTAATATTAATAGTGAAAAGTATTTGTAATTTTAAAGATAAAATAGGAAATGCTTAATAAGATTGTTTATTATGATACGTTCAATTTGTTATTTTGAATGAAACGTGTGAATAGATATCTTGAATATGGAATGCACATTGAGTTGTTTATATTTTGAATGTTGATTTAGACTTTGGAAGAAAGATGTCATCAGTGTTGGTAGAATCCGGCCTGCAACTATTTTCCAGACTCAACAATCGTGATAGCCTGAAGCAGCTAGACAAAATACTATTTCCCAACCAACTCAAACACGGACAAACTGTTGAAATATCCGGCAATGTTTGCTCCGGAAAAACATTTCTTACTATGCAACTCATATCAAACTGCATTTTACCACATTGTACTGGAGGACAAAATGCTCAAGTCATATTCATAGATGTGGATCACCATTTTCGCGTTCCAGTTATGATTCAAATAATGAAAAGCCAAGTGAATGAATATTATGAGTCCACAAATTCGAATACCAAAATAATAAGCACAGAATGGATACAACAAATAATTCAAACTGCTTTAGACAATCTCACGATAATTCATTGTTACGATCAACTGCAATTTCGACTCACAATTTTATCATTGCAAAACAAATTGTTGCACAATGAAAAAGTCGCATTAATTGCAATCGATGGAATTGTCACGTTTTATTGGCAAGATCGATGCATTGATAATATTTGGTTCAAAGATACGTATCTCAAAAATGTGCTCAATTTTGTGCAAAAGTATACCACAAGGTTGCATAAAGTTGCGCTAATTTATACCATTTCCAGTGACTTTATGCCCCAAGATAAAATGTATAATACTTGGTCGAGTATTGAATATGCGCAACATCGAGTTAATCTTGTTAGAACGGAGCTGAATAAGTTTTATGCATCAGTTCAGTCGGCAAATTGTCAAGACAGAATATTAAACTATCAAATTACAGAAACTGCATTCAAATGGATTTGACAAGAACTTATTTTGTTTAAAATAATATTATTTGTTTATTTGCAACTAAACAATGCAATTGTACAGTCCAATCAAAATCGTGTAAATAGATTTCAATTGTATACATCAAATTTGTCTATTTCAAATTATGTTATTTTTAATCATTTGATTAACATTGCTTTTTAATCGTTTCATTTTCGTCTTTATACAAAAATATGTGCCTTACATCTGTTAAAATCAATTTATTTTGAATTGTACTTAACATTAACAACATATGCAAATATTTCAACTTAGTCAGAGTATACAAAAAATGAATGAAACATTCATTTCAGTTTACATTCATGTTCGTTATAAGAATCTGATCCAATACGTTAGACGGATTGAGTAATCTGGAACCAGCTAGTGTTATCTTTGGACAAGGATATCTTTTAGTTGCAATTAAATCCTTGACTACTTTAACTTCGTTTGCTGTTATTCCACCCAGTACATAAATGATGATCCAAGAATTGTCTGATGGATGACTTTTTTTGCCTCTTATCAGACGTCTGAAATATTTGTATATTGTAAATGTGTTATTTCTTTATTCATTATAAGCTACATTTTGTACATTTAAATAATGCGAATAAATAATATGATTTTATATTTACGTCAAGTCAATGGATGATTCATTTTTTTGTAGATCCGAAATATCTGACTTTTCAGGCCTTAGAAGATCTGAAACAAGATGCTCCAAAATACCGCAACACTGAGCCGTTTCTTGTGGATTTGGTTTTAAAATGAAATTTCTGGAAAAAGTATATTAGTATGTATATGTATGTATTTTTTGATTTGAATATAATAATAAAACTTAAAAGTATTAAATATATATATATATATTACTTATAATTTTTCAAGTCGCCTCGGCAATTTGCAACTAAATGAAGAACATTCATTATTTGTTGAACCATTTTTACAGCTGCTTCCCTTGCCATTTCATCGCTCGTAACTCCTAATAAAATGTTATTGTATTAATAAATGAATGTATTTATTACATTTATTAATGAAAATAAATATTCATATTTGTACCCAACAGCAATAAAGTCTGGTAATAAGCTGAAGATCCACAAACAAAATCTGCTTCATTGCATCGTTTGATATCTTCGTAAATGGCATTGGTTAAACTATTTTCAAGCTGATTCTCTTGCTGAGCAGCAAATTTAATATCTGGACCAGCCAATGCATAAACGTGAATTAACAATATGAGTATATTTTCTGTGTCTAATTTCGTAGATTTTGTTTTAAGAATATTACTAATCTGCAAGAAAAATGTATTCATATATATTCAAAACAACAACTTATGCTTGTTAAATTTGATTAATAAAATCAAAACCAACTTGATTTAAAATGTTAGTGGAGTCTCGACTGATGGCCAAATTTTGTAAGATCAACTTTTCCAAACCAATTAATAACTCAAGGCGTTCAGTTTTGTCCGATTTTAACGCTTGTATCACCGCAATTATATGCTGAAAACAAAAAATGTATGTAATTATTTAATTTATTCCATTATTTGAGCTATTTTTAGTTTCGTTTCAAATGATTGACCTGTAATTTTTTACTAAACTGAGCCAATGAATGGATATTTTGAGTATTTCTGAAGTTTTTGACACATTTCTCCAAACTGTGAACCGAAACTCGGGTGGCGATTCGTGTTTTTGGACTGTGAACTGATGACGACATGTCGACCAGCATCTTATTCAAAGCCAATAAAATGTCTTTCTGTTTTTTCACAAAAAGCATATCCAACATTTGTGTGTCTTTGGTTGCTAGACACCCGGGAACCATCGACGTTGTTATGCATTCCTTCAATCACAATATCACTTACTAATTGAACAACAATCAACAATACTTATTCATTTTTTGTATGTTAGTTTACCTCACTATCAGTACAAAGAGGAGACATGTCAATAGCAACGTCATTTTGGTGTTGAGTTAATCTTGGCAGTGTACAAAATATTCTTCCCAAAAGGGATTCGCTATTATAACTCGTGCTCAAACATAAATCCAAAGTTCGATCCACTAATATTAAAGATATTCCTTGATGACTTGGTACGCTCTATCAAAATATCATATTATATTATACAAACAGGAATATAAAGTCATTATGCATAAATCAGTCAAGTACCTTTCTTCGTTCACTAACTGCGTGTGAAGTTTCAAAAGTATTCATGATGTGTTGGCTTAATTTGCCCAAAGCATAAATATCTTCCTTTGCTTCATAAAAAGCAAACAAACTGTTAAAGGACGTTATAAAATATTCAATATCTGTTTCACATTCATCAGAAAGATTTCCACTTACTGATGGCATTAAGTGTCCAAAAGGTGGTGTTACGAACAAATTTTTGTTTATGCATGCTATGAAAATTGGTTTATATATTATCGTTACATTTGTTTGCTGAAATTTGAATTCACTTTTTAGTCAATCGTATATAATATTGATTTCAAACTGAAAACTGAAAAATTGATTTCAAAATTCAAATGATCTTACTTTAGTTTGATTTCGTGATCTCATCCATTCGATAACATTTTGTCTCAATTTCTCGTAACTATTAACATTTTGTGACCATTTGCCAGAAGTTAAACGTAAAACACTCGAATAAGCTGAACATACAATGATAAACTCTTCAAAGTCATTTTTTTCAATGATTATCTTTAAAGTGTGATCGTAAAAGGATGATTCTGGCGAGGCTGCAATTAATATTGCTTTTTTTGTGTTATGAACTTTAACGTACTGAAAAATAGTTGAGACACAATTATATTATATGTTATACTTAATAAATACAAAATGAAATGAACAAATGTGAAAGTGATTTATTGTTGTACCGAAAAATTGTACATAGCAATTTCGTGGACCGAAATTGCTCCATTATCTTTTAAAACTGGATAAGCTTTATCGCCTGTGAACCAGTGAAGACATTCGGCCACCGTGTGATCGATATAAACTGCGGCATTTTCAATTAAATGCAAAATATCCTTCCAGCAGTGGTTAACAAATTGCTTCAAATTATCCTCGTCTTCCATTATGTTATTAATATATTATATGTATATGTATCTCTATCATCTACCAAAATCAATGAATCTGTAAAGCAAAGTATACATTAAAATAACAAACGTATCATTTTAATTAATAAGCAAATGCAAATTTGCTTAATTAACAATGTGATGTGTTAATTTAATGTTAAATGTCAATCGAAAACAAAATAAAATCATGTTTATCATACAACTAATTATAATATTATGTTATACACTTTGAATTTTTGTTTTATTATATACGTACATTTACTTCAAATGAATTAGTTGATGTTTCGATGATCAGTAGAGAGGTTATTTTATCAGAACAAAACATTTATATAGAATAAATTCATTTCAGTTACAACATCTCTACTATATTTTAATCCTCATTACAATTATGCTAAATTGTTAAGTCATTTACTATTTATTCAAGTATAATTACCTTAATTTGACGTATTTGTCAATTTTTAAGAATACACACATATGACTTTTAATGCAAATAATTTAATCATCATAATAACATATCTACTTTCAAAAATATGTATTTATTACGAATAAATATATGTAAATGATGTATAATTAGAAATCAATGAATTGTAATCTTACAACGACGAAAATGACATAAGGTGGGATGTCAACAACAAGACTGCATTCCATTTATACACGTGTTCAGTTATGTTACTTAATGGCGGTAAATTTAAATTCTGCTTATAAAATATGTTCTGCTTATAAATAATGATAAATAATTTATCGTTTTTTGTATTTCAAAAATTTGAACAAAAAACCTTTGCATACATTTGGATTTAAAGATATTTGTGTATAATTTTCATGGTATTTTTTATTTCACAGAAAGATTTAAAGTTGTCTAAAAATAAATCAAAACTTATTAATTTTTTCATTAATAATAAACAATTGTGTATACAAATTTAAATAATAGTTTGATTAAAGATAAAAATATGACTCTTATATATAATATATATAATGATTTGCTACAATTATTATAATCGCAAGAAAATTGATGTTTGAGTTGTAATCAATTAAAATGAGGAAAATGAGTTTTGAACGTGATAGAATGATGATCTATAGATAGAGAAAAATGTTGGCTATTAATAGAGTTGTTGACTTTTATCGACGTTTAATATAGATCGTGTCAGGTAGTGAGAAAGAAAATCTTATAATACATATAGTAGTCGGCGGCGTTTGTAGCGAAACAAGAGTTGCGCAGACAATAGCGCGCAATCACATTTTTTAGTGTAAAACTTTATAGTTAAATGTTACAAATTCATTACAACAATGAGGTAAGTTTCATTTTGTATTTATCCAGCAGTAATTTAATATTTTAATTGTATTTCAGGGTACAAATTAATATAAATACATGTTTAATAATGAAAAACAATTAAAGTTTGTTTGTTATATATTTCAATTTTAATTCAACTAGTTTACAATGGATTGATTATTAATAATTGTTTTTTTTTTGTTTTATTATTTGTATATGTATATATGTATAGACTTATCTGTATTACAAGTGTAGTGAGATATATGTATATAATATGATAATAATAGAGTATTTCAAGAATTTACGAAAATAAAATTACCTTGTTCCAGATTTGAAATAAACTGGCAATAAGACAGTTTAACAATTGTAACTTCTGATGACGGATGAAATCATAATAATTAATTATAAACAAATAATATTTACAACTATATTTATTCTATATCTAATTTAATAATAAACTAAATATATATATATTATAAATAAAAAATAAACAATATATCAATTGGATGATGAATAAACAAATTGTTGCATTTATATAATTTTGATTGAATGAAATTAACATTTATTTGATCATTTCAGCAACTCGTACAATGAGCATCAACGCAATATGTATAATTGCATCAAAAAGTCAACATCATACACAAACTTGATGGAATTATCATCTAAGGGAAAAAGTCGTCAAGTAATTGAGTTGATAATGAAAATTGATAAAGAAATTTCAAAGATCCAAATCCATGATTGTTTTGTATGCAAAAATAATACAGAATCTGAACAAATATTCAAATCATTCAACTTAAAAGCAGAAAACAACATTGAAATACTCAATAGAGCTTTGATAGCAGCGAAAGTAAATGCAATATTGTATATGCAAATTATTATGCAGCGGGTACGATTTTGGTATAAAATGAGAATGTATGCAGAATGTTTACAAGATATTCAATTTCTAATAAATCAAAATAATGATAATATTGATTTTCATATCGAATGTAAAATTGAGTGTTATTTATTGCAAAATGAAGTTTATAAAAATATGAAAGAAGCGGAAAAGGCAAGAAATGCTCTAAACAAGGCGATGGCGGAGTTGAACAATTTGGCACAAAAGTCGTGCAAAAGTGACGACGAGGATAATATCAAACAAACAAAGCAAAATTTGTTACACATGTTTTTGCTCAAATTAAACAAGCAAAAGCAGAATAAATGCCAACCGAATAGTTTAAATAATAATAATAATAATAATAATAATAATGAGGTATTTTCATACAAAATGTGGAATCTTAAATCTGTTGAATGCATGTAATTGTATTAATCAATCATGTTTAATTGTTTCAATTAGATAACAATACCAAAACTTTATGGACAAGCGCACAATGTACTCAAATCTTGTTCCGATTCGGTGACTTTAGATTACGATAATGTCAGAGGAAGATATCTTTATGCCACAAAGGACATTCCAGTGGGAAGTACAATTATCGTTGATCGAGCCTTTTCTTCTTGCATTAATCAGTATGCCTTACATACAAATTGTCTACATTGTTATACTTCCTTAAATATTGCAAAATCCATCGTCATTCCTTGTAATTACTGCCAAACTGTGAGTCTTTTTTTATCTTATATAATAATAATTGATTGAACAATTTGTGTTTAATAAACAAGTGAACAAATAATGAATATAATAAAATAAATGATATTTGACTTGATTCATAAAATGCTTGAAATTGCTTGACAGGTAATGTTTTGTTCGGAACGATGTCGTGACTTGGGATGGACAAAATTTCACGAATATGAATGTTCAATTTTGAATATAATTAGTAACAACGAAATGAACAATCCACACATTTTATTAGCATATAGAACAAGCATCACTCAGCTTATAACAAAGTCTAGACATTTAAATAAAGACAATTTATTATCCAAAACCATTGAACGAGACATACAGAAGAAGAAGAATGAATTGTCCAGTACGTACGATTCGTTGGATTACAAAAGTGTTTGCACTTTGGAGTCACACTGTGCAGAAATAGATGCAAATGAAAATTTAGTACATGCAGTGAGAGCCGTTTTTTTTACTAAGTGTATTGAATATATGCTGAATAAGATTGCGAATATAACATTAGACGAAATGGAAAGGGTTTTAGTGGCTGATTCATTTTTACGGCATATTCAGATAATTAATTGTAACGCCTATGAAATTGTGGAAAATGTATATGATGCGAAAAGTCAAATATGGGAACCTCGCAATCTGGGTGGAGCAATTTATGCGACTGTTAGTTTAACCAATCATAGTTGTTATCCCAACGTTGTAAGACATTCCTATCCTGAAGGTACAAGTATACTGTCAAGTCAAAATAATTCATGAATTCAATTTTATTTTTCATTTGGCTTTGTTTTCTCATTTTCTTCTCCTTTTTAGCTATAGTTGTCGTGAGAACAATCAGAGCAATCAAAAAGGGCGACGAAATTCTTGACAATTATGGACCACATTTTCTAACAACATCAAAAGCCGAACGACAAAAGTATTTGTTACAAAAGTATCATTTTAACTGCTGCTGCGAAGCTTGTAACAATAACTGGTCTATGAATTTGAGTACACTGCAATTCAAGTTCAAATGTTCCGCTTGTTTCACACCCTTCAATATCAATGCAAAAAGTATCCAATGTTCTGTTTGTCAGTTCAAAATCAATTTGCCGAATGCGAAGAAAAAGATCAAAGAATCTGACAAGAAGAATCGACAGGTGGCCATTTCTTTAATGTTGCAGAACAAATATCAACAGGCACTCATTCTTTTGCTTAAACATCTTAATGTTCTTGATATTTTCGTGTCTTCGCCAAATTTGGACATTATTAAAACACAACAAGCAATTATACAGTGTTACAATAGTTTATCTTTGATTCACATAAATAGTCAATTTTAAATGCTTTTTTATATATATATATATATATATATATATATATATATATATATTAAACAAATTTAAATATATGCAATTTTACATTACTCTTGTTGTAAAAGTAATAAACTATATATACGTTCATATCATTTCACCAGTATTAATGTCTTATAAATGATGTATTTTGAAGTAATAATAAAAGTGAGCTTACATTTTGACAAGCAAAATTCGTGTTGAATTGCTTAGAAATAAGATTCACTATCATATCATATCATTTGAGTGATTAAACAAAATTTAATTACAATTAAAAAATGAGACATAATAAATAAATGAAAGCAAAATAGTGTTTGGTGTCTTTTACTCTTTCGTATATTATAGCGGTTTTTGAATGATTTGAATAAAATGTATATTATAATTATTTACATAAAACTAAACTATAACGTGTTTGCGTATCAAGAAATTGAATTAGGTCCGATGGATTCAAAATATTTACTAAATGCTGCATACAGATGACTTGTTCTTTTGACCTCTTCAGCCCTAAAAAATACAAATAAATGTTAATTAATGATATAGAAAAGTGATTAACAATAAAGCGTAAGTAAATGCTCAAATGCTAACTTTAAATGACTCAAATCTCGGTTTTTTTGATTAAGATTCTGCTCAAGTACTTGCTTTTCCTTCTCTTTTTCCTTCAGTTCATTCTCATGGGTTTTTTGTAATTCGAGAATGTGAACATTTAATGTATTAATCTGAAGAGTCAAGTTTTGAATCTGCTCATCTCTTTCCTTCAACCTGTTGCGCTCATTCAAAACTTCTTGCTCTAATTTTGTCGCGCGTTTTTTTTCTTGTTCCAATTCTTCTTTCAATAAATCGTACTTTCTTTGAGGCTCAATGAGTTCCGCCTGAACAGCAGACAATTGCCTTTGCAAACTCGCTATGCTTCTCTGAGCAGTCGCGTAATTTTCTTCCAATGATTCTTTGGCTTCTTTTAAATTTTGCAGTGCATCTTCATACCTAAAGAACAAAAAGCAAAAATGCAAATTATTCATTCAAATAATAATTCAAACGAAGAATGAATGAATTGAACCAAAAAATGAATGATTTGACCTTAAACACTTAGCAATAAGTCTTTCAGTTTCGAGTAACTTGGCTTTCAACGTAGTTTCATTTTCCGTTACTTCTCTCAATTCATTGCGACATTTTTGCAGTTGTGCTTGACTCATTTCCAATGACTCTGTAGTTTCTTTCAACGTTGATTTGAGCAAATTAATTTCAATTTTGAGACGAACTTCGCGTTCCTTAGTCTCGCGTCTCAATCGATGAATCTCTGTTTTACTTCTCGCTATCAAGTCTTCATAAGACTGACTCTTCATATTCAACTTCCTCTTCAAACCAACAATATCCGATACATTCTTCTTCATTTCTTTTTCGTATCTACGAATGCTCAGCTCCAAATCCTTTTTTGTTTGCATTAATTTTGTATAACATTCTTCTAAGTCTTTGTGACTTTTTCTTTCCTTCTCCACAGATTCTTCAAATGATTTTCGCATTTCTTCTATTTTTCGCTCTTTTTCACCATTTGCTTTGTCTACACTTAATTTTGCACTTTCTAGTTCATTCTGTAGTTCACTTATCTGTAAACAAAAACTATTTCAATTCATTTCAATTTAACTAACAAAATTATTGTTCTAAAGTTATTAAGCACAGACCTTTATTCAATGTGTAAATGTTTGTCTCAACAAAGAGATGAAAAAGTCTTACCAATATAAGAGTTAAGTAGCAGTTAAAACTCAAAATCGCAATGATTTAAACTACTAATTGTAACTCATTGGAGTTTTAACATACATTTCCCACACTGACGAAAATATATCCAAAGATATAAACAGGATATATATTCTATATCTTTTATATATCCAGCATATATACTAAAAGATATATATTAAGAAAATATATATATTATATATACCAAACTATATTTTTTTATATATCCTAAGATATATCTGGTACGAGATATATAAAATATATACACATAGATATATATAAATATATATCCTCTGGATATATATCTAGTATTTATATTTTATATATATCCAGAATATATACTGAAAAAAGGATTACACAGTTATATTTATTATATAAATTAGACTATATTATTTATATAATTTGTATATATTAAAATAAATATATAATAAAATATAGACACAATATATATACAAGATATATATTGAATATACTTTCAACTCTACTAAATAATAGTAACATTTTAATCAAGAAGTTAAGTAAGTGTCATAGATCAGTGGCAAAATTCAAGACTACAGATCTCAAAGACTTGGGTTCAATTCTCAGATCCGGAGATTTTTAAAGA
>JABFPJ010000457.1:0-41136 GCA_022817425.1 Gryon sp. ZL-2020 | reverse complement strand
GAAATAATGCGAAATATTTAATAATATTAAAATAAACAACAATTACTGTAGATATGAGTAATTTATAGTATGATGTATATATATATATATATATATTTATATAGAAGTTGAGAAGAACAAAGTAAAAAGTGTATTCTTTGTTAGCAATACTAATAATGCCTTATCACTTTTTATCTGTATTTACTTTGCGATTAATGCACCATTATTATAAGCATATAAAGTATATCAAATTTAACTAACAAAATTACAACCAGCAGATTAATTAATCTGCAATTCTAATTATTGAATATTCAACAGAACAGTCGCACTAAAAGTCGAACAAAAATTTTAATTCTATCACATTTTTATACGCCTATTATAAAAATACTTAAAACTGCTTATATTAGCAGTTTAACTTTTTATTTAAAACTATAGTCGCATTTAAGCCACATTCTACTTCGTGTAATTGTAACTTTTTACCAACTTCTTTAAGATGCATTACTTTTATTCTCGGAACAATAATTTAAACAAACGACTCATTCTGAAGACTCAATAATGTTCTGTCTGAACTGCCTTTCAACAATTTCGCTCATTCAAGGTAACATTCAACTTTTCTTCATTTGTATTAGACAACTGAAACATTCTTTGTCCAATTGTTTTTGGGTAATTAAAAAGTCACACTTCAGAAAGTGATTGTATTCAAATGAAGATTGAAACAATGATTTTTGAGCGCGACTAAGTTAAAAATAGTTTTTCGATGTTTGCGAATGTTTCGTTAGGTCAACAACATGCGCGTGTCAACGTGCAAGAAAGCAGAGGAGCGGCGTTTGCCGGTCGTCATCATCGTCATCGTTGCAGCCGAAGACATGCGGCCGGTTCGGACAATCGCTTCGCCGCAAGAGGCCAAGAATCGTTGCTTGGCAACGCTCACGATCCGTAACGATCCGTGACTCAGGATCTAGGCCGATTGTATAATACACCGCGAACGTTTCACTAAAATCGTTAAATAACAGCCTACTTTGCTTGACTAACTTGTCTACTTGGTCGCACGCAGTAGCAACTGATCGCCGTTTTGCTTTTAGTCATGAGCCGAATATCCAGCTGCCTTCAATTTTCAATATTTTTTTATCATCTTTTTTCTTTCGACAAAATGATTCTCTGATTCTTCCCTCGAGCGAATCAATTACAGTTTCTCTTTGAAATTTTCAATTTTCCCGATGCGCTTTTGAATTTTAATTTCCCTTTTTTTAACTTTAGGATATTAGAATATAGATTAGTTTACATTTTTCTGGATTACTTATTCTATTAAATTGTAATATTTGTATTATAATATTAAATTGTTTTTGAATGCATTAAAATTTCGATTTTTTGTAATAATGTGTTTACTGGCAAGAACTGCGGCTGAAAGAATTTAATTAACAGTTCAGTTAATGCAAATAAAATTGTACACTTTTAATTTCGTTTTGTTTGAACGACTCTTGAAGTGATTCAACTTAGCGTTTGATTATGGCGTTAATTGCTCAAAGTTTGAATAATAAAATAAAAAGTGAATTACATTACATGGCGCGCTTCATCAAATTGTACGTTATGTACGCTACATGAATTGAATGTTGCAAAAAGACACTAATTGCTAATGTAATAGTGAATCTACATAAAATGAATGACATTATTCATTTGAGCATTACACTCTTTTGACTAATTAATATAATTATATTATTCGCATTTCTATTTTTGAATCAACTAAATACATTTTGTTATTACATTTGACTTGTTAGTTGTAATAATTTTAATTAATTAAAGCCAAAAGCAAAATAATCGTAACATTCTTCTTGAAGAAGTAAAGTTTCATGTTTCAGCTTTTAAATGGATTAAAAAATGACTTTCTATAAAATGGTTTAAAGTCTTTGAAATGATGAATCATACCAAATAATCAATTTTTTATGCGCACCGGATTTCCTTGACTTGGACAAATTTTATCTGTGCACGTTAGTTTAAGCATGAATAAATAATGTCGTAACTAAAAAATTGTAAGATCTATTTATCGTCATTTAAATATATTTTTCGATAAAGTTGACTATGTTGATGGGTCGTTTAAAAATGGCAATTTATGATCTGACCAAAATTCGAGAATACACTGATTCACAAATTTCCTGTAAACAACACACTGCAGGTCAAGGTGGTAGAAAATGTGCAAAAAAAGAAGAGAAAAACAAGTTGAAATGTAAAACATAAAATAATAAAATAATGTAATGATTAAGTAAGTTCATGTTCCACGTATAAATTAAATAGATACTTGATAGCAATTCAGTGTCAAAGAAAACTGTATTAATACAGTTATCTTTTCTTCGCTAATCATTTGCAATGTCTTAATTTAGATGAAACGACATTGGATGACGTCATATTTTGGAATTTTAAATCCGCACTGTAAATTTACACATCATCGTCCTAATTCAAGACTGAGGGGAATCCCAATACCTTATGTTGATGTGAAAATATGGAAACAAGTTTTACGTCAAATAAAATAACTTGAAAGTAAAATCACTTTGAAATTGAATATTAATAATAAATTAATTATAAACAGTACATTTATTTTTAATTTTTTAAAAGATATTTGTTTGTATTATTGAGAAAATTGAGATGAAAAGATTATTTCTCACAAGTACTATAGTTATGTTAAACAATCATGCCAACTATTATATTTATTTTGCATTCTTGTTACTGATTAATTATTAATATTTAAATGAAAAAAATAAATTATATATATTTTGAAAGGAAATCAAAATATTAAAGACTGAAAAGTTCTATTCGCTATCATCTGAAAAATCACATCAGGTTGGATTAATCGTTCGATGTGGAAAAAAATGTAATCCCACGCTTTGACATGGTTGACTCTGCAGTATGCACCTGTCTGTCCCCTTTACAGTCACCAACTTGACGTACGATAAATCACATTATATGATTTGATTTTTTTGTTATTATTCCTATTTCTGTTCACCAGCATAGCTCATTCTTTTTTACTTTTTATGCTCGAACAAATAAACACATTTATCATATTTTTGACATTTCCACACAAAAATCAAAATCATATGTTTAACTCTTAAGTATATACTAAAACATTGATCTAATTAGAGCCAAGAATTTAATCATACAAAATATCAAAAATCGACTGAATTAATATATACATTCTATAACATTTTACGACGTTTATTCTTTTTTCCCGCCATTGATTTTAATCCGCTAAACTGATTTTCTCGTTTGGCAATATATTAAAAGTGAAATTGAATGTTTGCACTAATTCCGTGGACTTTCATTTTTGTCTATTTAATTCAATTTGATTTTATGGAAGTCGTAAACGTTCAAATATATTAGTAATTTCATAAACCTTCGACTGGAAAATATTATTTTTTGATTCACTGATTACTTCTTACAAAATTTCAGCATATTTCTAATTCCAGCCTTTTATTTTTCGTCTCTTATATCCAATACGTTAATTCAATCTCAACAAAAATCATTCGATGTAATTAAAGCCAAAAATTAAAAATAAAATATCCAACGACATCGGACAGCATCGACATTATAGATAACATAAGTCCAAGCGGTAAACTAACGAGCCGAGCCATTGCGGGCCGATCGGACAAACAGCTAAGCTCGAATGCTCACAGCAATGCGCGCAGCTTCGAACGTTCAAAAAGTGAAACTCGACTCGTTGCGCGTGTAACCTAGAAATAAGAAAGTGGTACTCAAACGATCGCTTCTCTCCCCCATCGTCAGTTCACTCCAGCTTTTAAATCACTTCTTTGAATTTTGAATTTAAAAGTGAAACCTGAAATCAAACTTCAATAAAAAAAATATGAGACTTACTTCCTTTTTACTTCCCCAAGGAAAAAGAAAACAAAGTAATATGATTCTGAATTAATCTTTACATTTCATGAACAAGATTTTTTTTCACCTGACAACATTAAAAAATGATACACCTTCAAAAAGGAAAAAAATGGCTGTTATATAATCACAATCAGAACAAATAAGTCAAATAATTAAATCCGGTGATTCTCAAAAAAAAGCCTAATCCCATAACCCTGGCATACAGTTTGTTAAAGCATATTAAAATCGCAATAAAAATGAAGGCCGGCATAAATTGTAGATTCTCAAGGATCGCACGTGCGGATTAGCTGGTCCCAAAACACATAGAATCGTAGAGCAAATGCGTACGACGTACACAGTGAAACTTGTGACAGCGACTCTCGACACGCACACGGAATACGCAAAAAGGATGAAACTTTCGTTTTTGAAAGAGTGTGTGGAAGAAGTTCTTTGACTATGTCGATCGTATCTATCATTCTTAATGTACCGCCGAAGACACTTAATTACTCGAATGCCACGAAAGCCATCACCAATCGAGCACCAACAAAATTACTAACCATCGACAATCGAATTATTTTGATTGGTAACACATACCTTGATTAACTGCAAACGTCACTTTGTTGCGAACTTACGAAATGTCTCGTATGCATTGTAACATCCTACATTTTTTTTCACCGTACAGTTGACGAATTGCATCATATGGATTTATATTGTCTGAGTATGAGAAATGCAACTAGAATTACTTATACAAAGACTGATTATATTTAGAATTAATTTGATTTAATTGTTTCGAAATTACCGAGAAGAAATGAAATAATAAATATTAATTATTTTTAGTACTCTAACGAAGAAAATGTATTTCGAAACATAAACAAAAATATATGAGAATTTGTTTACATTTTTGGCAAAAAGTTTAATAATTATATATAAGTGAAAGTATATTTTCAAAATATATAAAAAGTATATTTGAAAAATATTTTCAAATATATTTTAGCAGCAAAAATTGTATATTTGAACATGCATTTTGATATATATTTTTTTTTGCGTACGGGATACATTACTTGAAATTTAATAATTATTATAAAATATCAAAAAACGATTATTCATATTTGCGGTTGAATTTCCGGTTACTAACATAACATTTAGGTGATTTGTTACGTTTTAAACCCGGATATATCTATTTTCAGGGGTTATCCAAAACCTGTTAATCATAGCATTGGTATCCTAGTCATACCAACTGGATTCAAATTAGAGCCATAAAATGTTTGACTTTCTAAAACATTGTTCTTCGGTGCTGGTCTATCTTCCGTAGATTTAGATATGACTAATTTAATTACTACTTTCGTAGTTTCCAATAAAAACTACAGGTAGGACTTGAGTTAATTGTTGATTCATTCTCAGGATATTGACCCCGAACTGTTTTTTTTTTAATATTCATCTTGATGCAGTTTAACTACACTGCTCAAAGATATACCGAAAAAATAAAAAAACTTACACAAAAAGATTTTTTTTCATTGCTTTTTTTATCATTCATTGCATGTAAAAACTGAGTGAAAAATGCATTTGATTTAGTAGAGATAAATAAATCAAAGGTTGGAAAAAATAGTATATTATCATTTTTGAAGCATTAGCACTTTCTAAAGTTCACGTTGTTAATTATAAATGAAGTAGTATAAGTATGATTCATAACATTTAAATGCATTATTCAATCAGCATGCACGAAAATTCTATTAAACAGCTTTTACGTAATTTTTGTTTTCTTACAAAATAGAAGAATCGGGAATGAAAAATGCAGACATACACCGAATGTGAACAAAAGTGAAAACACGCTTATATACTGATCCTAACTTCCGAACGAATCCACAGGTGGTTCTCTAATAATCCTCGCGTGACTTTTCTCGGTTAGAATACAATACTTGAACTTTGTTGACCAAATCGTGTTTTGAAGCATTTTATGCACAACTTAAAGATTCATTCTATAAACTCTCGAGACTTGAAAATAAATGCCATTTTACCAATGGAAAACATTGCTTCTTTAATACATGTATCAACATAATTAGTTGAATTCTATTATATATTGACTTTAACCATTTAAACATAACCAAAGCTTTTTCTTCTTCTTCACCATAAAACACACAGTTCATTATTCACGATTGTAATTTCACGTCTTTGTAAAATTTAGACGATAAAAATGCACGTAAAGGTCGAAGGAACAGAAATGTTACCTTCATGTTACTTATGTGTGTAGGAGCCGAAAAGTATAAACAACATAATTTATATTTTAAATGCCAGAGTTAATTTAATTCCGTCGACAAATTTTAATTCACCTTATGGAATATTTAAACAGTAACTAATAAAAGTAATCATCTTGGATCTTATTTTTCATAAATACATCAAAGCTAATAACCATTTAACCTTGGCTCAACATTTTCCATTTAGACACTCTTGTATACATTTAATATTGTAATTTCGAGTTCAAAATGACACTCACTTTCAATAGGAACATTACATTAATATACGAAAATGCTCATCACAGATAAAATTAAAATCTTTATCATGCAAATTGCCAAACTCGCCTTCGTTCATCCCAAACAGTTGCTAAGGAGAAATCGCCCTGACGTAGGCGCTGCAAGGCATTAGTGTGTCAGTGGTTACAAGAATATTACCACCTGGAAATGATCAGACTTGATCTTAGCTAACCAGAATCATAATCAACGATTGGTATTACCCCGGCATTCCTTTCTCCAGTACAAGTTATATTGATTCCTATGAAAGTGAATCTCTTTTATGGTTGACATAACACTTTCGTACCGACAGACCCACTGACCTACATTCATTCAATCTACCAATCAAGTGGAGAAACTTACGCACAGATAAGAAATGGAAAGCATACGACACGATTATGAGTAGATCGATCGTCACAGCCGAATACGTGTGTCGTATGAACGAAAATCAGTTCTATCGGTCAAGAAATACTTTGTTGTCCTCTTGCTTTTTGCCGAGTTTTGTCTCACTTGTTATGTATCGTCGACACATCATCGTTACAATCTCATGAATAATGACGACGGGAAAACCGACTTCTCACATTTAAAAAAGCCTAAACGATGAGTTTCGCTTTTTTAGTCTTTCTCTCTGAAACTCGTGGGTTGTTGCAGGAAATTATGGGAATGAAAAGAAAGAAAAGTATTCAAATCATTGAATTGTTTTACGAATTAAACTGGTTTTAGAATATTATGGTGTTATGTCATAATCTCCTTTATCGGGGGATTGTATAAAAGTGTTATTTATATTTTATTTCAGAGTATCAAATTATCATGGTTTCGCGCATTTTCGTCATAAGTGTCCTCCCAGGATTACTTGACGGAACCGATTTCGCAACATTCACCGCCGTGACGTGGCGACCTAGTTACGTTTGAGTAACTACCTGGACACCTTACCTATTTCAAAGCAAATCGCACTGTACATCATTTAACAATAGTATATTTTTGTAATAGGGTGCTTGCGCCTGTGTGGAAAACGACATTTTTCTGCACGCGGGACAGTACGGAAAATAGCCACTTTCCGTACAAGTGCGGAAAATCACCACTTTCCGTACTGCACAAGTGCTGAAAAATCCTTTTTATTATATCATTAACAAATTCAATTAAATGGTCTTTAAGAAAGTAAAAGTATTAGGTTAAACAATTATAACTTCACAGATCTTACAAATATAGTTGCAAACAAAAATAGTTATCTCAAGTATTCGTAACTTATAATGAATGTTAAATTAATTAGCGATCCGATAACTAATGCAATTCTCTTTTATCTGTTTTTCGATTACATATCTGATTGAACAGCATTAGTACAATAAACAGGAAGAATAAGATCTAAAACTAAGTTGGGATACCAAACAACAGTTTATTACGTTGTAATGTGATGATTACTCAACGAGAATTTAATTTGCGACAAAGCAGTGCAATTTCGCTTTACACGAATCAATAGAGGTATTGTTTAATTTTCACCTTTTATCAGATATGCTTTAACATTTAATCATACAAATTGCAAACACAAAATATCCTGTTGACATTTTCATTTCAACTTTTCGAAATCATTTCATTTAAACTCTTGGTGGGATTTATCTATGCAGAAATGACAATCAAAATTGTACAGCGTAATTATTTTCACGATTACTTGTCAAAAATCGTCATATCAATATCACCCGCATTTGTCCAAATCTTTTCAAATATTATTCCACTAATTTGCATTTAACTCCCCGCAGAATGACTCGTATCTTTTGTACAGTTCATCAAAAGTTATCATTTCGTTGATTTTACCAAATGCTTTCAATAACTGACTTTATTTTAAAGCGCTCTGATAACCACATGTTTTTCATGTAATTCAATTTTAATTTGACCAAAAAAAAGACTTATTTCTTTTTCGTGGCTTTTTCTCGCCGTCTTCTCTTTTTTCTGGGTGTTCTAACTCTTGTGTAACTTAACACCGATTTTACTTGGTGTTTGTATAACTAAGCAAACGGAAATAAAAACTTCGAACAAACTATCTCGATTTAAACAACTCTCTACGCAAACAGCAAAGTATCCAAGTCCGTAAATTCACTTTCATTTCAATTTTTTTCCGCTGCACGTATTTTCGTTCACAACAATCCTATGCCAGGCTTAACTTCACTTTCATTAGTTATCCAAATTTGAACGAAAAGATTAAACAACTCAATGAATATAAAAGCCACAAAAAAATCCATCATTTATAAATGAATCCTTATTTCTAAAAATAGAAAATATTATCGAATTGTTAAAATTAATAATATAATATAACTAATAGTTTGAAAGATGATATTCTTATTGATTTCTGAACAGACGTTTTTTAGTTTTAGGATAATGACATTTTTTAGAATAAATCATATATTCTCTATACTGTTCTTAATACTATCTCTTAACCACATAACTACAATAAACTTGTTTTGCTTGTGACTCATATATAAACTTTTAATTTAAAATATAGTGTATTCGAAGCAGAAAAATAAGCAAACATTATACTGATTTATTGAACCTAAACTTTGTTTAAAAGGAGTTGTAAATTATAATTCATAATTTAATACATTTAATAGAAATATAATAATAATAATTAAAATCAATTGACAATTATCTTCAAGGAAATAATTTTTGGATTTGCAAATTAAAGTTGTATTTCATTTGCTATTGCATTATATCATTTCTCGCACCAAGCATCTCGTGTTCATACTGTGAATTGATTAAAAGTTACTGAAATGTGCAATTAACTCTCATATGTTTTTGTCGGCGTCGACATAATAAGTATTAATTATTATGAACGCGGGTGTTTGAAAAGTCACCAGATTGACAATTTTGTTGGAAATATTCGCCAGTAATTGAAACGAGCGGCACCTCCGGTGGATTTTACTTTCCATTTATGCGAACACATTCTTTTTTCTATATCTTTCATTTTTCTTTTTCTCGTTTTTCCTCTTTTTTCGCCAGCGTTCCGCCAACGCGGTTGAGGAACGGTCGACTCTGACTGCCGGCGAACATTAGAATGTGAAATAGGTTCTTCAAGGCTGCCCGACAGCTACTTTTATATGTATGTAGGTACGCACGCACTTTTAATACCACGCGTAGAAGAATATACTAGATGGACGAACGGCAACGGTTCGCCGCGATCAAAGAACTAGTCGACGTAAAACGTAATTCCGTCAATTCGCCTAGTTTACTTCAAACGCAATTTACATATTCTGATAAGAATTTATTGGGTTCATTTTCCTATTATACAATCGAGCCATTTAATCATCGCGAATCAAATGTTGCATTACAATTTGTAGAAAGAATCAAACCATCCTTTGAAAATAAAATTAGAATTTATTTGAAGACTGAATATGTTACGATTTATTTATTAGAAAATTCACTTACTTTTCATTATTTGTCTCTTTAAACGTTATTACTTTGACATATAAAAGCCTGCCAAGTAATTGACATTAATCCGTTCACTCAGTTTCCAACGGTGTAATTTAATATCAGAACTTATTAAAATTGCAATATTTATTACATAAACGTGAAATGATATTTAGCAAACAAAAATAGCTTGAAATTGTTTAAAATGATGTTTAAAGTAAATATTTCTGCAAAATGAATTCTATAATGCGGTGTAAATCAAAATTATAGCTTACACCTGTTTATAGATCAATTTCACCGATATAAAAATGTCGGGCATTTAAAATCTTTCCAAGTGATTAAACTAATTAGTTCAATTAATTAGTTTACATTTAGCGTAACTTTTAATAATAAACATCACTTTCTGTTAATTAATTCCACTTGTATTGCAAAATTTACTCATTCGAAATGCAAAAATTTTAATTAAATGATTATTTTTAAATATTACGTTGAATTTCAAATATTTTTATAATCGATTTTTTCTTATATTTTATTGTTAAAACAAATAATCGACGAAACAAAACATTTCAACGCGTTGTTAATACAAAAATTGAATATTTCTCTTCTTTACTCTTTGTTGTAACGTTCTTAGCACTCACTTTCCAAAACACTTTCCAAATCCTGTTCATTCGCTTGTTTCATTACTGTCTTCATGGTCCTTTCTCTACACACGTATTCTCAAGTTTCACTATAAACATAACAAAGCATCGACCGACAATATAATCTAATACCCCTTTTTTATATTTATTTTTTCCCTGCTTTTTTCACTCCAATATTCAAACGATATTCAATCATAAACATGCACACCTACATAAAATTCCCTATCTTGTTTCTATGTAATAATTCAGAAAATGACATTTGCCGGGTGATTAAGTGCCAATCGAAAGGACTCATTTGAACGCAAAGCGCTTTTATTGATATGTTCAATCTTTTATATCAGTCGCTGATCGATAAAGTTTTTGTGGAATAGGAACGAATATTAAGTAACACCAATAAATAACTTTACATATTATATAACCGTAGTAGTTCTTTTTTGCATGCATTCTTATTTATAATTTTCAAAAAAACAACGCTAATTCAAAATACAATTCAACTTTATAAAAAAATGAAAAGAATTGGATCTAAAAATACGAAAGATGAAAGTCAAAGTACTTATTGTAATTACTATAACAAACCATCAGTCAGAAATTATAAAAAACATTTAAGTTCACCGTTTTTTATAATTATTAATATTTGTTTTCTATCATCTTCAATCTTTAATATCATGATTTTTTTCAGGAGATTGACTGATGTTTAAAACTGCGTTGAACTATAGAAAAGAACATCAAAGCAACATGTTTTTTTCGGGCCATATTTTAACAATCATCTCCTTCGAATCTCATTTATACGTGATCACGTATAGCTCACATAGTTTCGAAGAGATGATCTTGACATATAACTTTATGCTCCATTAAGTAAGCATTTTCAAAAACTGAAATGAGGTTACCTTTTAATTTATACGATGTATCATTTCAACGTGGAAGAATGTTGATGCATCAAAAAGACAATCGACAATTAAGCCGCGAACGTTTTCAGCATCGAACATCCATTAATTAATTATTATTTATTTACGTTTGCTTATCACTTTCTAATTTTATCATGATTTATTTATCTTTTCACAAAATTTGTCTGAAAAGCTTACGTATTGCAAGTTAATTAGAGTAACTTATAAAATGTGTATAATTAAAAATGATTTAAGCCGCAGAAACTCAAAAATGACGGACGCACTTGAATATGTTGACAGAAAGAATTCACGCAGAAGTAGGACTTTTAATCCAGTTTCTGCATTCACTTATTTTAATTACGTTTCGTTAAATGCTTCGATAAATTCAATTTAATTATTAATAATACATTTTTACATTATTTTTTATAGTAACAATTTTCTCTTTCGCACGTCAATATACTTTCGCATGTGACAAAAAAAAGTTTTTTTTGCCAATTCAAATTTTAGTGCCAAAATTTACGTGAAATGTAAAAAAACTTGTGTATTTTTATTTAGATTTGACAAATGTGATGTGACTCTTGTCTTTTGGTAGTAGAAAAAAATTGACAGCGTTGTATTATTCTAATTCAATTATGTGAATTAACAAAGCAGCACAAATGACAATGTTACGTCATAGAAATTAATATGCAAAAGGAAGACGTGTTTTTCTTTCACAATTACTTGTATCGATGCAAGCAGATATATACTACCACGCTAAAGCTTTATTTCCGTTTTGAATTTATGCGCCAAACAAGCACTGAAAATGTCCCATAATTTTATTCAAAATGGTTAGCACTGTCACAGTTACGATGAAATAGCACTTCGATGTAACAGAAAAAGAATCAATTACAAGCAATTTGTTAATAGTTAAATAAATTAACGCCTTAATACAAATAATGGGGGATTACAAAATCACCCTACACCTTTTATTTAAGATGATGTAAAACAGTCAACAGACAGATAAATAATTAAAATATTTTTATTAATTATTTATTATTTATTTTAATAAAATTTTAATGTAAATAAAAAATAAAGATTATTATGAGACAAAATACATAGACATCAAATATGAGAAATTTGGGGAAATTCTTTAAATCATCCATCATATGCATTATACGTGATATGCAGCATTAAATAAATTAACGTTAGAAGTTAAATTTCGTTTCCCATAGAACGGTGTTTACACAGTACACCTGAGTATCGGAATAAGTGGGACAACCTGTTAAATTCAGAGAATCAATACAAAATCAACCCTCGGAGATGTCATTCTTATACATATAAATATGTTGCACCTTTTGTATAAGTTTCCACATATTCATCAGCATTTTCTTCTTAACTTAGACACTGAATAGAAATGAATAGAAATACGGGGAAATAAACGGAATAATACACATGTTTACCGGAAATAAGATTTTCACGACAATGTATGCTTAATCCGATTATTTATCATATGGAGAGCTTATATTTTAAATTATTTAACAAATCCTTAATAAATGTAAGATAAATATGCACTTATTTGTATTATTGAGTTTTATTATTTAAAATAAAGTACTGTGTTTAAAAGTTGTGGTGATGAAAATATAAATAGTATGAAATTCATTTCGAGAATGTAATTATTGAAACGGAAATGTAAGATGACAAAAAAGAATGTGTCATTTAATTTATTTATTCAAAAAAACATAAATGAGAAAATTAATTAGTAAATATAGATAACATGAATTATGAATATTATTTTTTAGTTCCATTCAGGAATAAAGAAAGCCGCCTACCTAAAGGTACTACATGCATGTTTAAGCGTGAGATTTTGCCACGCCTGGTTATCCTACGCACTTTACAGGGGCGTGTAATCCACAGTTGTCAATGAAAAGCAAGATATTATATTAAAATTATTTTCAATATAATAATACAATTGACCCAAATTTGTATTCGCAAAATTTGACATTGAAATTCTTCACTTGAAAAAATGCACTTAAAATAAAAAATGTGATACTAAATTAACATTTACACGTACTTATTCATTTTCAAATAAGCGGTTTATATATCAATTAAAAAATTTTATTATTTTATTTTCTGAGAAATTAAAATTTCAAAACAAACAGTCAATTAAAATAAAACAAAATTTAAACAAGATTAAGAATAAGATTAAGAAAATGATTGTATAAAAAGTGATCCGAAAATAGACTTTTGAGTATTGCAAATTTGCATTCAAATTCCATCAACACAGCATCTAAATATTGGCAGTTCGGCCACATAATTTGATTGCACGAAATCTCCTGGGAAATTTCTACTTCTTCTCTTCAATTATCAAATGCATTTTCAAGTTCACAATTTTAACTTTATTGAATGTATGAAAATAAATGTCTTGATATAGATTTAGTATCACTTAACAATGATTGATTTTTATATTGCATAATATTATTCGATCGACATTTATTTTTCACATACAAAAGTACGTTCATTCATATTAAATATATGATTTTATAGATACAATCATTATAATTTGAATAGAATTTTTCCCAAATTCTAAAATAACTTTCTCAAAATGCATTTTCATTTATGTCCATTTTCCAAATAAAAAATATTTTTTGTTGACTTTTCGAGCAATAATTCGATGAATTAATAAATCATTTTCAAAGCACAATTTATATGTTTCCAAAATAATCTTATATTAAAATATAATGTACATAGTATATAAGAAAAATATATGTTTTTTATATCACAGTGGCACATAAAACATTTTCAAAGTTCATGTTCCTGATAACCCTAATACTTTTTTTCTGTAAATCATTAAAGTTTTCTGATTATTTTAAAAATCATAATAAAGCACAGATTACGTTTAAATGCTCTGCGTGTAAAAGCGAATATATCTGTTGTCTTAATTCACGTAATATAAACTTCATTTTTTGTATACGAAAAACAAAGTTGATATAATTAACACTAACCGTGATTATTTTTTAAGACATATTTATATCTTTATCTTGTTTTTGCATGAGTGCTTGGCTAATGTATTCTACACATGATAATTCGTATTTGTCATAATTCTTTATCTAATACTGATTCTTATACCGACTTATACAATTTAAAATACGAATATTCTTATGACGCTTTTTTTAAATTATAAATATATCCCAAATATTCAACGACACATTTTTGACATACAAAATTATTCATTTTCCAAAAATATCAAAAAATAAAAAGAAATTTTTTTAAACATTTGTTTAAAGTTTAATCCTTTTGGAAATAAGAGAGTTCAATGACTTAAAAAAAATGCATGAAGAAAAAAAACTTTCATTACCGAATCTAAAGTAAAGAATGCGGCGAGAAATGTTTTGTCACCAAAACATACAATAAATTTCAACTGCATGGAAAATAAACCCGTGACTTGATGCTACAAGTACAACGTTTATGTATACGCTAGTGCCTATAAATCTAGTCAAAAATATATATAATTCCAGCTTTTCGAAAAATCAACAAATTTAAATCACGCATTTTTCTCACGCTCAAAGTCATTTTTTCCTTTCTCTTTTTATCGCCTTCTCACAGTCTAACTATCGAGGAACATCTCTAATAGTGCAGCATAATCCAGCATCTGTTATAGCTATTTATCTAACAATCGTATCAAAGTCGAAGTGTTTTCTAGCTTTGGAATGATAATATGGATTTATATTATTTTGATTTATGAATAAACGACCATGATGAATAACTTTTCCAAATTTATAACGCTTCAATTCATTATCTTCGACAATAAATAAACTTCTTTATTCAATATTTATTAATGTAATCACGAAATCATAATGTAATTTAAACAATTAAATTTATAGAATACAATTAAGAAAATAAAATTAAAAAAAGGGCAAAGGATTAATTCTATTATTATAAAGCAATGAAAATTATAGCGACATAACAGGTTGAATAATAAAATAGGAAATAAAAGCAAAGGAGAAATAAAAAAGGTGTAGGATATAAATTGATATTATAACATTTATTGTAATACAGTATCTGTTGTACGTCTGAATGTCGGCGAGGAACAAGTGCATTGACCCAAAAAAGTGTGACACGACCACCAGGTAAAGCTATTATTTGGTTACAACCCCATTTAACATCACCTGCACCAAATTCCTAGTCGAGAAGCCGGGGTCACTGAACCCCTTGTCTACGCCCATATCTGCAGCCAGCCACGAGATACCAGCCAGGGAGTGAGGGGAGTTTAGATGATGGCTTTTGGGTCTACGAACGAGTGATCTTCCGGGTATATAAAATCCAGGTAGAAACCTATCATGGATGCAGAGTAAATGTCCTTGGATAGTTGGAACACGTGGAGATGAAGCGAGACGACAAATTGGAGAAACTTTTTAGAGTGACGAAGATGCACGAATGAAGATGAAGATTCAGACGAATACAAAAACGATATGGCAGACTCAACCACAAATAATTTGCAATATTTGTCTGACGAGTTTACCTGTTAGTTGGATTAGTTTTTGGAAACCGAAATGGGGTTTCTTGACCCGAAACTATCAAAACCGGTCGGCTTCTGATTTTCGTGGAAACAAGAAGTATCAGTCTCATTGTCGTTTTGAGATAGACGAATGAAATTACGACGAGAACCCTTCCTGTTATGTCTACGTGCTATAAAGTTTGAAAAAAGATGCGGTGGATTATATGTAACCTGACTATAAGAGTAAGCCATGAAATTCAATTGATAATTGGATTCCTAATACGGATACCGGCTGTTTCGATGTCAGTGACTTTAAACTATTGAATTTCGATGATTCGAACATTTTGATGGAAATGAATAATTAGTTGATCGATGAGTTTTAATAAGAAAATTAGGACCGTAATGAGTAGTGTAAATTTGGTTTCAAGAAGTATTTAACTTTGAATACATTGTAATTAAATTGTAGAACTTTAAATTTTTAATTAATTCGTATTAGTTTTAAGATTGTAATTTAAATAACTCACCATTTCGAAGATTATCAGCAAAAATGATGGAAACTTACCTGCAAGCCTTTGATATTTCACTCATTTGTCTAATACTATGCCGCAGTTGGATCAGTTTTCCGTGATCTGTACAAAAACAATAACTGTCTTATATTATATGTTACATAATAATTCAAACAAGTAAACAGTTTATTAATTATTTTTAATAATGACGATTTCAAGTTGTAAAATGATCCAAGCAAGAATTTATTCTTTATTATTTGTTATTGAAATATTTATAAATTTTTACTGCAATTTTTATCATCGCAAGTTATAAATAATTACTCGAATGAAATTTAAATTCATTTAGCTGAAATTGCAATCAAGCTAAAATGTGACCTAATTTTATATATATAAAGATCAGTAATCATTTGTTTCAATAACTATTAATTATCGTAAGTAATTTAAACATGAATTGTGAAATATTTTCTTCGCATCAAAAATAAAAGTTTAATATTGATTTGATGTTTTTCTATGATTTTGGTCTTAGCAAATATAGATACGATAGTGTTATTATCTTGCTTACATTGATAAAGATGTTATTTATTTTTTTATTCTAAGATATCGAAAAAAAGGTGTGTCTTTTTGTTGATTTGATATAAATCAAGATTCAATAATTAATCTTGAAATCAGTAAGTTCTTGAATTGATGTTATTGTCAGTATTCATCATTCTAACTTTATAAAACTGTGTTATATCATTTTTTTTTATATTAATCTTGTATGATGTAAATGTCTGTAAACATTTATCTTTCCTGTTTGAATACTTTATAAATAAACATAAACAAATTAATACAAAAATTTTAATCAATTTCGAATTATATAAATTAAAAAAATAATAAAAGTTACTTTATAATTTTATCATACTAAGCCATAAGAGTATTTCATAATTTATTTTTATGATGAATTAAAATTAAAGAAACTACAATATAATATTCAACATTTTCAATAATGATTGCAGTCGATATCTATTTTACCGACTCCGGATAATCTATTGAGACTGAAGTCAAATGTTTCTTAAATGCAATCATTTATTATACATCAAAAAGGATTTTTCTTATTAGAAAACAATGTGAAAATATGGAAACTAATACTAATGAAAATACTAAGATCAAAAAATGTAACTAACAATATTTTAAAATATTGCTCTTATTTTTCATTTAAAATACTTTGGTCCATTTTCGAAAAAAGATATCTATATGATCTGAGACCGCAACTGGTAACTACTTGATAAAGAATCACCGGATGGATGGGATGCAATCCATTCGAAATTACAACTTTTTGGTCCATGTGCCATTGGATTTGAGTGGTGTGAATGATCTTCCGGCATCATCAGGACCTAACTGAGGTGTCAAGACCACACTCTCTTAGTAGAACGGAAGAAAATATTATTAACAAAGATTATTTCATATTTCATATTGATAACCGGAAATAACATCGATGATTATCAATAACATCCCTTTTTTCGGCAAAAAAAAAAGAAGAAAAAAAAAAGAAAAGAGAACGGGAAATAGTTTGAATTTGGAAATTCTCACATTACCACACAATATATGATCGGAGACTCTTCAATATAAGAGGAGCAAGATCCTTTAAGGACGAAAAGGTGAACGGCTACTTGCATCTTCTCTCGATACAGTGTTCCAGATTCTGGAACCAAAGGAGTTCAATTCCTCTCATCTCTCTTCTTCAGAAAACCAATGGAGAGAGGAAGCTAAGGGACACAAAGAATCAAGATGAAATAACTCTTTGGACTTGGAGTGGTTCTCATTTCAGCCTCATTATTTTTGATTCATCTACACTCATGATAACAAGTTCCGAAAGTTGTGGTTATAAACTTGGGTAGCTTTTTTGAGATAAAAAGAAAAATACAAACAAGATTCCAAAGCTAATCTTCTATTATCTTGAACTGAAACTTCAGACTAAGCAATAAAGTAGCTCGACGGACCAGTGAAAGATAAAAGAAACTACTTAAATCAACAGAGATTTTTTAAAAATGTACACTAAATGAATCCCCGGAACAAAATTCATTGAAGTGAAAATATACAGTGGCTAAAAATAAATTAACGTAAAAAGTTTTAATTGACTTACAGCACAATATTCAATATAATATAATAACTTACTAATAATAAACTAATAATTTAGTAACTTTAAGAAAATAATAAAATAATTTTCCTTCCAATATCTATGAAATATTTTATTTATTTATAATTAAAAATCAATAAGAAATTGTACTAATTCCAAACATTTGTTTCTATTAACTACAAAAGAAAAATGACAAAAATGTCTAATTATTTGAAATTATCGATTAAAATTACATTAAAAATTAAAGTACAATCTATATTGAGACTGTGATATTTATTGAAAATGAAAGCATGACTTCTAATTACATAGATGACATAAAATAAATAATTCCACGAAGCAAAAATTTGTAATTATATTAAATAATTTTGTATATAATTAACAAAATGCCAATAATAAATTAAGTTAGAATTACAAACGTTAATTGAAATTAATTTTGACAGATTATGTAATTTTTGCAATATATTTTGTTCATATTGATTGAGACAAAATTATTAAATAAATTTTGAAATAAATTTTTTTAATATAAAAAACAGGATAATACCCAAAACCAAACATTGAATGTTAAAAGTATTGGCATTTATTGAATTTAATATAATTCAATAAATAATTTAAATTTCATGAAAAATAATTACGTTTCATACAAATTGGAACATTTTTAATTAAAATGTATAAAATTGCTAGACTAAAAAAAAAATAAATACAACAAATTATTTAACATCACGAATGTTAATCAATTAATCAAAATATAATTGTTGATTATCTGAATTCTGATGTAACTTCAGCATCAGCCACTAATTTCTCCAGGAATGATGCAACTAATCAAATCACGCCACTCGATTAATTGTAATTAGTATTTTCAGTAATCAACCATTTATAATTTCGCGTATCTTAATTTGCTCTCTGTGAGTTTGGGCAAACAACTGATATACATTTGATACCCAAATTTGTCAATTCAAAACTAAATATAAAAAAAAACTTAACTCTAAATTCCGAAAAAAAATTCGCCTGCATTAAAAATGCAAGAAAAAGCAGTGAACCTTAATTTTTGTTCAACTTATGATATAATGTGGTTTTCTATGACCGCGCGAAAAATGCATTGTGCAATGGGCATAGACAGGCGTGCAATGATGACAACAAATGATCAATTCTGGTGCAGCGAGAGAAGTTGAGGGCCACTGGTGTAGCTGAAGCTTCCTAAACAATGCTCGACTTACTTTCACTTTGTCCCCCACTTAACTTTAACTTGTATATGTCATCGGCATATATATACGTCATATATGTGCGAGAATCATAGAACAAGTTCATCTAACAATATACAACGCATATATATTACTACTGATAAATATAGAATTACATTTTCGTTAATATTCAATCAATCGTTCTATTTCCCTATTAATTCGTTACATCCATATATTAACTTGAATACGACTTTTTTGCAGAATGAAAAGAATTTTAATCCAGAAAAATATGATTTTTCAAAATTAATTTAAGTCAATCAACCAGTTGATATTCAGCTTTATTTTTACATTTCGTATCTTAATTTAATATTCTAAAAATGTCTTCGGTGTAAATGATAAACTGCTGTGTAACATAGAGTAACCATAAAAGAAGTTATCAAGCAAATGAAAGCCTGCATAGTGAATTGGATTGAAATTTTCAGGAAGCCTTTTATAAGCAGGCATCGTTTAAATGACGGAAACCATTTAATTAATCACATCATTTATCGATCCAAAGTATCAAAGTCTGCTATGATTGACTCGCGGTTGGAAATTTGACAAATAACAATTCGTTTGAATGTAATCGATAGATGTTTTGCAATGAGGGAACTTTTTTCTTTTCTTTCTGTATTGCCTTTCTTGTGATTGTTTCTTGGCAAATTTACGTTTAGTTTCGAACTAGTCGACGAACTTCGGTATCGTACTAAATTTGCAAGTAATGCGCAATTATCCGTAATATCATTAACCTCTCGAGTGTTAATATTCATAGAACATTAAGAATTACAATAGTAAAGATGCATAAGTAGAACAAGTGGATGGATAAAAAAAACTGTCACGGTTTATAATTACCTATAAAAATTAAAATAGAGTTCATGAAATTGAACTTTCATTGCAATTGTCACAATCGAATTCGTTATGGTGTTTGACGTTAACATATTATAAAATGAATCATAAAAAATTAATTAATTTTTATAATATTATTTTTACTATTATGATTTACTATTATTAAAAATTTTATTTTTAAATCATAATAGTAAAAATTGTGTATTTTTTAATAAAAATTGTGATTAATTTTAATTAAACACTTTAACGGAAAAAAATATATGCACAAATATTTTAGTTAAATATTTAATATATATTTCTGAAGTATATTTGTAAAAATATGTTTGCAAAATATATTTATAGATAAAAAATTATATTTGAAATTTATTTTAAAAATATATTTTGATATAAATTTTGATAATTTTTCGTAAGGGGCAGTGCAGTTAATTTGCATAAACATTTTATACATCAACACATTTATTGAAGAGTGATTAAAAGAATTAAAATATGAATGCATGTAAGATTGAAACATCAAGTCAACGCCAATCCGATAACTTTGTCACTGGACCACTACTGTGATTTAAATACAATGAAACATTATTAATTCTTCATTGATTATTCACTTACATATTTATTAAATAATACTCGGCATACTCTTTATCATAACAGTTATTTACATGCACGATTGTACGTATATGCTGGTAATTTATATTCGCAGTTTAAGTGAACATGCAAAAAGATTTTAAAATGTAATACTTTCATTTTTACAGATTAATTTGTTTCGATATTTTAAAATAAAAATTCATTTTATTAACACTTTTTTTTATTTATATATTTCATTAAACTTTCAAAATCTTTTATTTAAAATTTTAATCAAATATAGTTTAGAATCAATTGAAAAAAACAGTATTGTTTTTATTTTAATTTTGTTTAATATGGTTTGTTGAAGATAATAATATCAGTTTTTAAACATTTGTAGACAGTCGAAATATTCTCATTTGAAGCGGATAACTAAATCACGCACATCTAACGCAATGATAATTAACAATGCATTTAGAACTGTTGGCCAATTTTTATGTGATTTACACACGAGTTTCAATTGTAAAACCTAAGTGTGGCATTTCCTTGGGAAAATGACGAAATGTTCATTCTTATCACTACTTGTGACGCAATGAATTACAAACTGCAACCATCCAGACTGTTTTTATTGATTGTCCTTTTCGTTTTACTCCATTTCTTTTTCTAATTACACATCTTTTTCAGCAAAATAATTTTTTAATAAACCCAAATCATTCTCTTAACTTTCAAAATCTATTAGAAAATCAAAACAAAATTTAAATAATTGCATTAAAATAAAAATTTAATAAAATTGCAATATTTTTGACACCACATTATTTTAAGGTCCCAAAAATGTCTCATAATGAGACACTTGGTTTTATACTTGTGAATATTATAATCTGTATTTGAATATCAAAATCAAATCCAACATTAAAACCTCATCATCTTAACTACAATCATCCAACTGAAGCACATGATTCTGAAAAAATACATGTATATTATCGAGCGCGAATTTTTCACGTATATCAGAGCGGTGAATTGTGTTGACTTCTCGGGTACGGAATGGTGTCAGTTACATAAGAATTTCTGAAGGGTTCAGAAGCGTCGAAGGATGACGACGAGAAAGAAAAAGGTGGAAGGAAACTGCGCGCGGGACCAACCGGCAGCTACACAGGGAGATGGGGGAAGGTTGGCAGGGCAAAAGGAGGGACAAGATGTGAGCGGCTTGGTACGCCACGAAATGCCGAAGGAAAACTGAGTGAGATGGAATTGAGGGAAGGCTAATGAGCGTTAAGACGAGACGAAAAACAAGCCAATGACGACACGCCATCCACTGCGGCGGGGGCAATTGCAAAAAGTGAAAGTGTTTACGTTGCTGCTGCTGCTGCTGCTGCTGCTCAGAGCACTCAAATAACCCTCCCTCCCTCCCTCGTCCCTCTTCTCACTCTTTCCTCTTCCCCTCCTGTAACACCTATCCTTCCATCGAGAACTTCATTCCATTTCATTATTTTTCTAATCGCGATAAAAGTAATAAATATTTAACTCAATGACCTACTTCAATACCTTTGATCATTTCAAACTTTGGCCACCAAATTATTGTTTCAAACTAAACCACAAGATTGATAATACCTGAATAAAATTCCAGTAAATTGAAATAAGAAGGGGAAAAAATCATGTTTGCAATTCCTTTTGCAGGGTACTTTTTTGTTATGAAAATGGTTCATTTCCTGCGACATAAACTTGGTAATAAAATTTAGGAACGCACAAAAAGTGTGAATATATCGGGGAATTGATTTGGAGTAGGAGCTAGAAAGTGTGTGACTGGTTGAAAGTGAAAAGAGCGACGAATAGAAATCGATAAAAGAGCCGAAGGAATGAGAAGTGAACTGCCGAGCGATGATGATCATTATCGCAAAAGAGAAAGGATGAATTCGCCGTGCAAAGTCCAACGATAAACAATGGAAAACGCACGTCTGAGCGAACGAGAAAAAGGATCAAATGATCGTCTTTTATGCAATTAAATTTTTTTCAGCAAAATTGAATAATTCTTAAAAGAAAATAATCTTAAAAAACAATTTAATTTTGATAAAGAATTTTGAAATATTACGTTAAATTAACATCACTGAATTTACGAAAAAAAGGTAGACAAGTTGGAGAAAGAATAAAAGATGAAGAAGACTAAAAATACAAGCTTTTATTGGTCGCGATGCCAAACACGCGGTTCTTTGCAACATAAAATATTGTGGCAGAATTGTAAGGAACTCCTCGACGTAGTCGACCTGGTGGGGTGCGGCACTGGCGCCCTCGATTTCACTTTCATTATGAGGCCAACACTTCACTTACTCTCATTCACTCTCGTTCGTACGTTATACGTGCGCGCCTTTTATTGCAGCCTCATTAACAAGCGCTAAAATAGAAACGAATGCCGTCCCAAGAATGATCTTTTTTTTCTTCGCTTTTTTGTATGAACAAAATGTCCGAAATTCTACTTTTTTCAACTATCAATTATAAAATCATTCTCCCTAATTCATTTTAAATTGAATTTCCATTTTTTTTCTCAACACTTTTCTGTTCTGATTTAACTAATGAAATGTCATAATTCATAATTTAATTTAATTTAATTAATTATTTTGTAGAAACTTGGTGCTATATTAATATATTTTATTATTATTATTATTATTATTATTATTATTATTATTATTATATTATTTATTATTATAAATATATTTTTAATATATAAAATCAATTTATTAATTGATACATTTTAGAAATAATCTAAAAGAAATGTTATGTATGGATGATCAATGTAGCGAAAAATTATGATTATATTGTTACAGAGTCAAATGACTTAATATAAAATATAGAATTTCATCAAACTAAAATAAAAGTTACATTTGTAACGATATATTATATTTTTTTTATTGAATTTTAGCTGGCAAATGTGTGTATCATTATTTTCCAATTTTTACAGCCATAATAAAAGTATTAAAATTCAGCAAACTACTAATCTGATGTTAGCTGCAATTGCATTTCGTAACAGAACGTTAGCGTTAGTTAAATTAGCTGTAATTATCGTTATAATAGTAATTCGATGAATTCTATTACTTATTACAGTTGAATAAAATAATTAAAAGTTTATCAATTTGATTAAGCAACTATAAAATTAGTAATATAACACTAAATCAGTACTTCCTATTAAACATGTGAATACTTTTCGTACTTTTTGCAAAATACGTAAATCAAGTTCTCGTGTCGAAACATTTGAAACCATAATTAAAATCCTCCAATTTCAACACAGTAAACTGAATAATTTTCACTCTATTTCTAATATTATCATCTTTGATCGCAGAAATTTAATTCAATAATAAAAAGCGCTTAAAATATTAGACATCAACAAAATGCAGACATATAATAAATCATTTTAATGATTTCACATATGAATTCAATTGAAATATTATATTTAATAAATAACCAGAAACATATTTTGATTTTGGCAAGGCGATCCAAATTGCCAACTATATATAATCATTTTAATTCCAAGTCAATCGAAATAGTCTATAACGCGCTAATTATATTGGCTGCGAGTTCTCGCGTTACGTATATATGAATGTTAATTGATTGATTTATTTAGTAATAGCGTTGAATTGATTGTAAAGTGAGTGAAAGGCTATCTTCCTCGATTATCTGAATTCTCATCCTCATCTTACAAAACATTACGTCAAGGAGAGTTACGCGACAATAATTGTCGGACGGAGTTCCGCACTCCCGCGTATCGCTCGACTGCTGTGTTTCACTTGTGCTCCACATTCAAACTCAGCAACGTATACACGATATTATATGTTTCTTTTATCCAACGGTGGCTTGATTCCGCGCTCACATGCTAGTCTGGCTTTAAAGTATTTACACATGTAATTTGCTCCCGGCGACAGTTGCTGTTATGTACCACAGTTACACATTAGCCAACAAACTAAGGTCAAGGTCACTAACAGTGTCGTAATCATCATCCAGAATGTTTTATCCTTCTATCTGTCTGGATTAATCTTATGGGATTTCTGACTTTTAGATCAAAGATACACCATTTGATGTCATGCAAAAATCATTCTCATCAATGATTTCAAGCAATCTACGATTACTATCTATGCAAATAATCAATTCCATTAAATTGCAAGGATAAATCAAAGCTTTGATGAAATTGATTGAAGTATTTGCTTATGAGATTGAGAATAAGTTTGGTGTAACTGAAATGTATTTCATTTAACTAAATATATCTCTCAAGATTACTTTACTTACATTGCAAAATAATAAATTGTTTTGTTATATAATCTTTATACGTTAATTACTTTTGTTTATTTAGAATTCCATTATTTTGCAGTATTATTTCTACAACACTTAATAGTTTAGACAATTAAGGATTTGTTTAAACAATTTTACTTAGACATTCTTTTTTTCAGGAATTGAGAACATAAATTCACTGCAACTAATTTCCATATTTTTTATAAACTTATTTATATTTATGTTGTGAAGAAAATATCGAGTTTTATTAAAATCTGCAGAAAGTGGATGAATCAAGCTAGCAAGTGTATTGACAAAGTATAGTACAAATAGGTAAGTTTGACTAAACGAAGCCTCACTTGATTATTTTCGCTCAACCCACTTGCTCAACCAAGCAAGCCGCAGCGCGACGACTGCTCACTTTCGATTAAGTAATCCTTATGGCTCTTAGTTCCATACCAATAATACTCCCTTCTTTAATGCACATGAATTAAAGCAGTAAGAGTTTAAGAACCGCAAGAATAATCGTTAAGTAAGAAGTGACATAGTCCGCTGATTTTCTACTGTTATTTAAGATTTCCTTCGAAAAGACGACAAATTGTGCAGAGTCTAGGCAAAGCAGTATGCCATTGCTTTTAAACGAACATATAAAGAAAAAAAAAACAAGTTAAATATCATTAACATACTTCCTTGTACATTTTTGAGTTTCAACATATCTTGCAATTTAGTTTCGCTGATATCAGATCTTTTATCACAAATAGTTTTGTTGATTATTTGTTGCTCGACTTAAATTTCAAAAATGAATTTTTACAGTCAGACATATAAACCAACTAAATTAGGCTCGAATCAGAAATACAGATCTGACAGTATATATGCAAGTAACAGTAGTTTAGGTAATAATGTGGTCTTGATCAGGTAGTCCGATTAGACAGACTCTAATAATGTTACCAAGTTAGGTTCTTATCCGAACTTAATCGAGACACCATAAAAGGTAATTAAAGACATTATAAACGAAGATTTGAAAATAATGGTTTCTGTTTCATAGTCAAACTTCTTATCCATTAGATCGTGAAGACCCATATAAATCACGGCAATATATTGTATATATGTATGTATATATAAATAAATTACTTATAACACTATCGAATGGCTTTAGAATGGTAACTGGTTTGCTATAAAAGTGTTATTTAGTATTTAATTTTACTTTAGTTTAAAGGGACTTACCAACTTTTAGTAGACTGGAAAAGGTAATGCAAATTGTTTGGATGGTCCGATCCATTTCTAAGGTAGACAAGGCTGCAACATAAAATCCACAAATTTAATTTTAATCTTTTGTATGAGAAGTAAACTATTGATCAATGTTAATATATCAAGATTCAATAAAATCTAAATTATTATTTATATAGTTTCTAAATTGCCGTTTTGTTGCAGTTGACAAGTTTCTAAATTAATATTACTAATTTTAAAGTATTCCAACTGGAACTCCATCAAATACCACAACAACCACAATCATATCATATGCATATAAATCAAACAAAATAATATAACATGTCCTAAAAGCATCTAAATGTATACATGGCTATTTCTTTCAATTTAATTTAAGCATAGAACTTTTATTTCTGATCATCACAAAGTGACAACAAATGATGCACTTCTGTAAGTCCTACAGCAATCACAATGTAACACGAATCAAAATCGAAAGTCATGATGAAATGACAGTTCGAATGAGTTGACGATGTTTTTAACATCGGACGACACCGAAAGTGGAAATGCTAAGCGACGTTGAGATCAAACAATAGCGAACGCAGGAGGTAGCCAGGCATTTTTTCCGCCTAGAATTGTTATTAGAGAATCTTGCTTTTCTCCTACGATCGTGTCTGCGGCGTAATCGATATAGGCCAAGGACAGTGTGACTGGTAGCTGTGGGTAGAAATAATCCCACGGAAGAAATAGAGTTACGAGTAGCCGGTTATGACATTTGTGTGGCCCGTCGTGGGTTGGCCAAGGCGTACCTTACAAACGCCACAAGTCGGGGTACCTACGACCAATTGATTCTCTTTATCTTAAGCGCGATCAAACCCGACGATAAAATGTTAATCGGTCGGTCATTTGCAAGCTTTGTGTATGTGTATATATATATATATATTAGTTGCATGCATTACTTACACACAAGAAACCACTGTACGATCGTACTTAACGCGTAACTAAGCAGTACCTACGCACGAATTACATCGAGTATTTTAATTCGTTGACGAATGCTAAATTCTTGTAACAGTTCAACAGTTGTGCAGACTTGCAATAGGTCAAACTTAACTTAACTATTATTTTCCTAAGATAAATAAAAACTTGTTGTTAATATTTTTATAAATTAATGAAAAATGTACAGAAATATTAAATTGTCAAGTGGGATGCAAAGTTAAAAAGTATTTGATGAGTTCTTGGTATTGGATGAAAAAGTTGTACAAATGTTCGTGCTTTTACTTCAGTGACCCGAAAAAGCGAATTTCCCGATTCGTTCGGAATCTAAAATTAAATGATGTATAATTATTGAGCGTTAATAAAAATAAAACTAGTTAATAATAACTTGAAGTGTTCCCATTCGTGATCTACTGAGTAGATTGAATTAAGGTTATCTGCTTTTCGGATGAGTTGCACTTGTTTTGAGCTGTAATGTGGTTTTTCGGGGGAAGGATGGGAGGTGAGAAAGAGAGTGAGAGAGTCAAATAATAAAAGTAAAAATAATTTCAACGCGTTAGCATACTGAACTAGTGAGCGCTAGTTACTTTATAACATTTAACCTTGACTCTGGGTAGCTAAAACAGCTGGCTTTGCCAAGAATAAGTTTGAAGCGCGGTTAGCATGTTGCAGCGCTAATATTAGCATATAGCAGTGTATGCTTTATGACTGACAACTATAACGATGAATGCGAACAACTTTTATCGGCGACATCTTATCTGCTTATTATTCTAGCAAATTATACATTAATGCTGCAGTTTTTATCAGAACAATCATTCCTAAGATATTCAAATGCAACATTGAAAAATGTTCAATGTTATTAATAATTCTCGTCCAATTTTCTTGCAGTTTTAATACAATTGTATAAACATCTTATTAACAGTTTTATAAAGTAACGATGTTATTTAATATTTAACAATAACAAATTATTATTAAATTTAATTCAAAGTCTTTTTTAAACGTAATTGTGTCCTTTTTTTATTTGATTAATTTTTCGAATATATATTTGTGTCATTTTTCATTGTAAATGCAATTACTTTCTGTCCATTGTATTTTTAGAGTTTGCGAGTTTAAATTTGAGATTATATATAACAGAAGGAATATACAGATGTATAACATAAATAAAAAATTATAATCATAAATTGCAAATTGGTTATAAACCCATTAATATTGACAAAGAACATAATATATAAGAAAGAAATTATATATATTTGTGGTGGAAAAGATAAACGAATTAAGTGTAAATGGAATTCTTATACACCTCACACCTCGTTTTCCCTTTCTTTTACAGATATATATCGTTACGCCGTATTCTAGTACAATAGCATTTAATAAATAAATCATCCAGTCCTGATTAATAGATAACTATGCGAAGCTTACCGCGAAATGGATTCAAGTTATCGTTTCCTAACCCAGTCTTTAATGACTTCGGGAATCGACATATTCTGTCCATGAACTCGCTAAACGCAAAGAATGAAATCATCTTTGATAACTCAATTACAAAAAAGAAAAATGTACTTGAATGCAAGTGAATAGTGTCATAAGATACTCTAACATTGCATCCCTTAAAATCTATCTAAAGTAACGATAGAGAATATCCTGAAATCCTATATAGAGATTCCTTTAGTTCAGTGCTTTAACAGAGAAACGTGAAAATTATTGCAAAAATTGTTTATACAAAATAAAAAAGAGATTAATGTTTTTTAATGTTCCTTTAGAGTAAAACCCTTTTGTCTTATTTGAGAAAAATCAAGAGACCCGGTAGTGTCTCTGGCCAAGTACAAAAAAAATATGTTTTTTAATGTTTTCTAAAAAAATCCCTTTTATTGGGAATAACTTAAAATAGTAAAGAGATAAAAAGAGTAAGAAAACTGTGTGTGAAAAATCCTAAAATGTGTCGCATTGATTATGTATTACGTAGTGGAATTGTTTGGAGGTCAAGGAGCGAAACTTATCCCGATAAAATAATATTTTAAATTTATCAGAGTATTGTTCCATGGAACCGTGCGGTGTAAGATAGTTGATACGCATCACAAGGCCACATATAGGCCAAAGTCGGGTACAACTCGTGGGTCATCACATGTCTTTTTTTTTTCTTTCTGTTGTTTTTTGCTGTTCTGTTTTGTGTTTTTGCTATCTTATTTTTTGTAAGTAACGCTTCATTCGAACGATACACGTGCTTATTTTTTCCAAACCAACTTCCAACTTTTATCAACAACTAACAAACATATCAAGACTAATTGCGTGGAATAATTACAGGCCGCGGATAAAATGGATTTTGTTATCGCGATATTACAACAAACGTCATAATTATTTACTGCAAGGCGTCACGGGGTTGTCGTTCGTTTTCTAAACGTTATTGCTGAGACTGGAATCGAAAAGTGCCAAGTGATATCATGACAAATATTACACAATCATAATAATCAATAATCGTAATCAATCGTTCCAAAATTTCCTGTAGCAAAATCATAACTTTCCATGCAATTTAATAATAGTGATCTATATTTGTTAGAAATGTGGTAAAGCACATTTGCTGCGAACGTAAAACATTCTTTGAGATATGATATGACAAGTATAAATAAGCGTGAATTGGAGGAAATATAGGATTTATCAGCTGTAAAAGAATTAAAAAATATTGATAACCTCTTAAATATCTATAAACGAAGAGTTACTGATGCAATTTAACTGCTTGCGTCGCAGGGGGTCCGTTCGATTAATTTTTTTTTTTTTTTTTTCTAATATGACTTAGATTGTTCATAAATTCGTTTCTCATTTGTGATTATTAATATATACTAGTACGAGAAAGCGTACTGAATAATAACATGACTTTCAAGTAAATATCACCAGTGACGATGCAAACTAAGCTTCAAATTACAAACAAATCTTTTTGAACATTTTTCTTAACATTCGTTTGAACTACAGCCGTTTTTTTTTTTTCTTATTTCGATCAAGTGCAGTTAGATAAGATGAGTCACACGTGTTTTATCGTACGAACAGATATCATTGTACTATCGTGACTTTAAAGAATAAATTAATTGAATTATCTGAATTGTATTTTTAGTGCAACTTGTATATCACTTGTACATTTATCATCCCCACCCCTTATTATTAACCCAAACACCACTATCGTTCTTCACCTTCACCTTTCAATGCAGGTTACACGTGCCATTTCTTCTTCTATGTACCATGAAGATTTGGTATTCAACTTAACAATTACTGTATCGCAGTGATAAACTGAACACTATGAAAGATATACGACATTAATTACTTAAACAAAATATAACAAATATGTCTATTATATGTCAAAAGTTAGAAAAGCCAGAGTTCAGTGTATTGCCAATTCCACAAAAATTATATAATTACATTTTCTTCATTTTATTTTAAGTAAATATATTAAATCTGATTTAAATGTTCAACAAACGTATTTGTAAGTACTTTGAAGATACATGCAATAACAAAATACTCTTACTTTTTGAAATCACTGTAACGTTAAGCGGTCCAAATATTCCACTAACTATCATTCAATAACGTTCGTATTGATAATAAAATGTTCTCCATTAACATTATCTACTACGTAAGTACCGAAATAAAATTTCCTTACACAATAATGCAAAACGAATCGTTATTAAATTAATTTGAGCATTTCATGATGCAAATCTCATATATTAATGTTATAACATTAAGCGCATAAAAGGTGCAATTAATAATCAAGTTATTAAATTAAAACTAAGCAATAAATGAGTTGCTACTGAAAATTTGTTGAACTTGATTACGTTATTGTTTGATGCTTTAGTATCGTTGAATCGTTTGTTTGAATGATAATCCTACAAACAAAGAGAGACGAGTCAGCAATAAGTGATTTCGAAATAATTAACAAGTATTTTTCATTGCGGTCATCCAATAATTTATACCTGGTTGTATATTTCTTTGCCTCGCAACGTCATCGATTTCCTTTCGTCATGCACTCTCAGCTGATACCGAACTTCGACTTCGCAGAAAGCTGACGTTCCTTTTGAATCTGTGGAAAAGGAACTCATCCAGGCCCGCCTATTATTTCGCTCTGCAACAACATCATACAATTAATTCTGACATAATTCAGGTCACTTGGAAATACGAACTTTCCAGAACATAATTCTAAATGAAGTTTCGTTTCTTGACTTTATACTTGGAAGTTAAATAAATTTATCGATAACAACCCGGCAAATGAAGATGTTATCATAGTTACAGGTCACGGGGTTCACATACAGATATTTGATATTAGTAGACTTGTTTTCTCGTCTTCAACAAATACTCACTTGGTTCTTTTCCCATAGTAAAGATTTCAATTGCAACTTATGAGAATAATAAATTTACAAATTATTCCACAAGCAACTGCTGATGCAGAAATTATATGCTTCAAACATAAATAATGGCAAATCAATTACTCACTGAAAAAGAATCAATTAGTATTACCATCGTATTATATCAGTCAATGAAATATGTTTTTATATATTTTTTTAATAATTAGTAAGTTTGTACGTATTATTTTATCGTTTATTGATTTAATTGAAACTCTCTTGTATGAAAATCAAAATACCAATTAATGTAATTTATTACGCGTTTAATAGTCCAATCTGTCGCAGAACATTTTTGTTAGCAGAATAAAAATAGTATAAGTAATTTGTCACAAGCAGATATTCATTTGTAATTAACAACATTGTTATTTTTTGCAATACATTTTTTAGAAGTATTGTTATTAAATGTAAATAATATATGAACATTCTAGAAAGTATTTTCTTAATCTTAGTAAATTTTAATGAATTAACAAAATATGTGACCAAAATAATGACAATTTTTATAAGAAAATATAGCGAAATCAAATAAAAATATTGCTTCATCCAAAGAACTGTTTTCAACAAACAAAGATTGTTAACTTAAGCTAACGTAAAGTTTCGTTCATATATAATTCTAATCTGAATGATTAATTTGTGTGTATATATGTGTAATACTTTTAGAAAATAATAATGCAAATCATTCCAGGCGAAGTATTTGTTTCAAGTGAATAAAATGTCATTTATCGAAGACTTAGTCTTATCGACACATCAAATTCCAGTTGAAGAATTTAACCAATGTATTCTCGTAACGCTGCAAAATAACAAGCTCTATCAAAATCTCGAGTGGGTTGAATCTCTGTTGACCGTGATATCGAGTGTGCTTATAAGTGATAACGATAATAATGTTTCTATAAAAGTTAACAAACGACTGTTTAAACACTCAAACATGTTTGTGATATGAATTAGTGGCGCGATCTCAAAAGCAACAAATGAAAGAAGTCCATCGTGCCTCACCCCCATGCACGTGACCTCTTGCAAAGACGTCACATCGCTGACCCCACCCAACAAAATAGAATAACAACGAGATTTAATAATACGCATTATTCTTGTGTATTCATGCAGTGCTTGTTTTTTACAATTATCAAAATATGACAACGGTTGAACGATAAAGCACATTCAATTGTCAAAATAACGTACAAGTATACAATTTTGATTAATTTATGCGCTTTAGGATTTAATACATTCTTTTAATAATGCAATTCGAGCAAACTTTAATATATTGTAAATTAACATTTTTCAAACGGAGATATGATGTTTAATTAAATAAATATTCACGAAATTGTATTCAATTTATTGAAAGTCTAAAAAAATATTAAGATTTTTAAAAGAAATTTGAAAACTAAAAAAATATACGATCTTAAGAATTTAACAGAAAAGGAATTTAATTTAAAAAATATATATATACTTTTTTAAGAAAAAAATATTATTTAATTAATAATACAGAATAATAGTGTTTAAAAAAGTAAAAGTCAATTCTAATGAGAATTTGCATATACTTTCGTTTTAAACGTTATGCAAAATAGTATTAAACTAGTTCTTGTTTAGAATTCGTATTAAAAATATTTTTATATATTATTTATTTCTAATTTAATAATACATTCGTGCATGAATAATACAATAATTACCGTATTAATATAATTAGTAGAGAAACAAGATATCATGACTTCCCGCACGACAGGAGTGTTTAACGTTTTGCTTGTAGTTGCGCCGCCAGAGTGCATTACAAATCAAATTTATATCTTTCTTCATATTTAAAAAATATAAAATATATTCATTTATAATTTATTATTTATTATTGAAATGAAAATGAATAATACCAATTTTTTTATATAAATTTATGTTTAAACAATTTTTTTTTAATGTTTCCCAATTTGTGGTCCGCCGGTAACGTCGGCAAAAATCTTCTAATTTAAATTAGAATTTTGTTTTCAATTTTTATCTATTATTCTTTTTCAACGAAAAAAGTTTGATTTGTTTCAAAAATTTCTTTCTAAAAACAAGAATTAAATTAAAAACAAAAATTACACTAACCTTTGCATTTTTGGATTTTTACATCACTTTCCATCCTTTACTAAAATGTGTTTTTGAGGTTATTTCCCGCGCAATGATGGCGTCTATCTTACAGTTGCGCACGCCACTCCGCAAGATGGCGTTGCCCGCTTTTCATTCAAATTACAGTTTTTTTCTTTTACTTACTTAAATGATTTTAAACATATTAAACATATAAAAATCATATACATATTTTAATTTTATTAATATAAATAAATAAAGAATGTTTTTGATAAAGTAAAAATTGTATTTTTTAATGAATTAAACAAACTAACATTACCAGAGTTTCAATGTGTTTAATGTAATTTATAAATAATATTAATTACATGAAAAAAATAAATATCAATTAAAAATTAAATTATAAAGCAAATAAAAAGAATTACACTTGTCGATAGAAATAAATCTAACTTATCAACAAATGATAAACATTTTGTAAATAAAATAACCCACACGAATTTTGCCAGCAATGTCAATGAATACGAAATATTTGTTTCCGCTTTCCTTATTTTAATCTAGACTTTTCGTTATTTCATTTTATCTTAATTGACCGAACAGTATCATTAGTTGATATCCAATAATTAAGCGTGCACTATATAAATTGTCGTCTTCAATACTGCAATCAGTTCTACACAAACAAAATTTCATCATCGTGATGTCATAATTTTCCAAAGTGACTGTACATGTTTTTTTTACTGTGCTTGTCGCAAAGTTCGACAAAGTTGTCAATTTTGTTTAAAGTGCATAAAGATGTTACGTTTCATGGTGCTTTCAATCGTTCATACGTTAATTGTGTATTATAAGCTTTGATACAAAAACTACTGCCATCTCGATTGTTGATTTTTCTCGAATATTTATACAAAATACACACACTTTTCTATACATCATATATATATCTTTTTTGCCAAGTTCATCACAGGTAAATTAAACAATGAACATGAGTAATATTTAGTAATTTCAAAATGAATATTTAAAAGCAAATTAACGCTTATGATTACACATTTTGCGAATAATTGTCTCGGCTTTGAAAAGTTGTTGTTTTTTCTTTCGTTCTTTTTTGTACAGTTAATTTTCACATGATGACAAGCAAACTGTGATAGTCAGCTTTCAAATGATAAATAATAAAACAACATTTGTGCGATATGTAAAAGAAAATAATCTCTGATAAACGTAGTTTAAACAATTAATTTGTGTACAAATTTTACTTTTGCGTGTGTATAAAAGGTTAATACAAAATACAATAATATTGTCTGTAAATATTGTTTTGACAGCTGTTAAAAGAACAATGTTTTTTACGAGTTTAAAGTAGACAATTTTCTATTTGTATTTGTCATAAATAAGCGTGACTTTAAATTTTGTACTATTGTTTATTATTAATGTATTCATTGATGTATTCATTGATCTGTGTATGAATTTAATTTGATTTTAATTTTGATTTAATTGCAGATAACTTATACATGGACGACGAAGAATGTTATTCTCAAAAAAAGGAGGTACAAGAAAGTCATCAAACTGGCCTCGAATCACCACCAAGTGACGAAAATGATTGGGAAGGATCAATTAATACTGAGAAACGTGGGGATATCGGTGACATGACATTTTGCATGGCGAACTATTTGAAAGAAGCCATGAAAATGATGTTTATGATGCGAAGTCATCATATGCTCACCGATATTGTTCTTGAAGTAGGATCTGAGTTGTTTCATGCACACAAAGTTATTTTAGCTGCCGCTAGTCCTTATTTCAAAGTATGAACAAAAATGTCATTATTACTTCTTTTTATATTGTTTCTCTGGTTAAAAGAATCTATTAAATCTTATTAAAAGATTAAAATTACTTATTAGACTATAAGTATTTTACTTATTTAATGATCAATGTTCTTATTAATTTATAAGATTCAATGGATTATTTTACACAACATATAGACTCAGAGAAAAGTGTCATGAAAATTTACTATGTTTTATAGTAGTTTGGGAATTTTTGCAAAAGAATATAAATTTTACTATGTTTCAAATTGAAATTTACTGTGTTTTCGTTGAAATTTACTATGTTTATATTGAAATTTACTCTTAAACATAGTAAAATTTGTACTCTTTTGCAAAAATTCCCAAACTACTATAAAACATAGTAAATTTTCATGACTCTTTTCTCTGGGTGTACTTAATAATTAAGATACATAATATTATTAGTTTCACCAATGCTATTTACATTAATTAAAAATTTTAATTTATTACAGGCCATGTTTACTGGTGGTTTAAAAGAGTGTGAAATGACAAGGGTTAAACTTCAAGGTGTCTGTCCTACTGCCATGGCTCGTTTAATGTCTTTCATGTACACGGGTAAAATCCGTGTAACCGAATTGACAGTCTGTTCTTTATTACCAGCCGCAACTATGTTTCAAGTAAATATTATACTTATAATATACAAATAAGTTAAATCAAACATTACATCAAACACATTAAATCTTCATTTTTATTGCAGGTAAAAAACGTGATTGACGCGTGTTGTGCATTTTTGGAACGACAACTCGACCCGACAAATGCAATTGGCATAGCAAATTTTGCCGAACAACATGGCTGTCAAGAGTTATACCACAAAGCTAATAAATTTATAATGCAACACTTTGTACAAATATGCCAGGAGGAAGAATTTCTACAACTATCTGCGATGCAACTTGTCTCGCTGGTACGTAAGGACGAACTCAACGTGCAAGAAGAACGCGAAGTTTACAATGCGGTACTTAAATGGGTCAAGTATAATGAGGAAGCACGTGGTTCCAAAATGGAGCACATCTTACACGCAGTTCGATGTCACAATTTAACGCCAAACTTTCTTCGTGAACAAATGAAAAATTGCGATGTATTGAAGAAAGTGCCGGCTTGTCGCGAATATTTGGCGCAAATTTTCAAAGACCTGACGTTACATAAGAAGCCGGCGGTGAAAGAACGAACTCCAAACACACCGAGAATTATATACATAGCAGGCGGATTTTTGAAACATTCGTTGAATTTGATGGAAGGATATAATGCGGATGAAAAAACGTGGACACAGCATGCTACATTAATTGTGCCTAGATCAGGTTTAGGTGGAGCTTTTCTTAAGGGCATGTTTTATGCGGTTGGTGGACGAAATAATTCGCCTGGTAGTAGGTGGGTTTTGAAAGTCAAAGTAATTTATTATTCATAAATAATGATTCTTTGATGATGATTAAATTATTGTTTACAGATACGATAGCGACTGGGTAGACAGATACAATCCCATAACTGACCAATGGAGACCCTGCAATCCCATGTCAACTCCCAGAAATCGAGTGGGTGTTGCAGTGATGGATGGATTATTATACGCGGTTGGTGGTAGTGCAGGAACCGAATATCACAACAGCGTTGAATGCTATGATCCAGAACAAGATACCTGGACCAACGTAAAACCAATGCATATAAGAAGATTAGGTGTAGGAGTTGCTGTTGTTAATCGGTACTTGACTATTACTTATTATTATTATTATCATCATTATTATTACTCAATTCAAAATGACTAAGTTGAATGAATGTGTGTTGCAGATTACTTTACGCAATTGGTGGATTTGATGGTGAAAATCGTTTGAATTCAGTAGAGTGTTATCATCCGGAAAATGACGAATGGACAATGGTTTCGCCGATGCAATGCTGTCGATCGGGTGCGGGAGTTGCAAGTATCGGGCAGTACATTTACGTGATCGGTGGTTATGATGGAAAGTCACAATTGAAAAGCGTCGAGAGATATGATACTGAAAGAGACGTATGGGAATTTGTGAGCAGCGTAACTCAAGCAAGAAGTGCACTTAGCGTTACAGTTTTGCATGGCAAATTATATGCAATGGGTAAATGAAACATTTATTTTCTTTGGAAATGTTTCAATTGTGGATCAAATTGGAATTTTAATAATGAAATGAATCATGCTTTTAGGTGGATATAATGGAAACTCTTTCTTAAATATTGTCGAAATTTATGATCCAGCGAAAGATGAATGGGAACGTGGAGTGCCAATGACATCGGGAAGATCTGGACATGCCAGTGCTGTATCTTATCATCACTGTCCCATTCATTGCGATCAATTAGTGGATAATTTTACTCATGAAAAAGGACCATCAAGATGAAATGCAATATTGAAGTTGGAAAGTTCGTGAATGAAAATGTGTTTTAAAATATACAGAATTAAATGTCATTCAATCGTTTAATTTCTCAAGTCAGTATTTTGTATTGACTGAATTATGTGAAATAGTAAATATTGCAATCTAAACCATATTCTTCATTGTTTAAAATCTTCTTTTTTTCATAAGATATATAAGAAATGGTACTTTTGTAAATTTTTGAATAAATTGAAGTTTTTCAACGGTGACTTGGGAATTAAAACATTGAAACAATTGTTAAATATGGATCACAATTAGGATGAAATACAATCAAAATAATTGACAAAAATAATATAATTAAATAAAAATGAATTTACGAAGGAAAATCCGTATACTATAGGTTAATTGTACATATAAATTATTGAAAATATGTTAAAATGCGATTTTGTTACAAATTGAAATAGATTAATATATTTTTGCTAATGTTTAGACAAAATGATCCATATTTGTATCGTGCATTATATATTTAGTACGAGATCGGTATTATATGAATAATACAAGTGAAGATTATTTATAAATAATGAATATAATTTTTTTGTTGAACAAGTTGATATAATTATTGACTAAAATTGTAAAATGTACATTCCTAATTTGTTCTGTAAGAAAATATTCAATGAAATATTTTTCCGAAATAAAAGTATTGATATATATTATAATTGCATCTTTTCATTTTTATACTTTATCATTCATTATTAAAATATTCAAATTCGTCCGCGTTAAAATATCTCAGCAGATTTACATGAAGTTAGCCTTACATGTGAAATAAAATTTAGGGAATTTTCCCTATATAGCGGAAATTCATAATTGGACATATCAAGGTATTACATAATACCGACTTATATACCTATATATGATATTATCTGTATTTCTCCAGCCGGCCATATTTGAACTTGAAATAAAAAAATGATTTATACAAAAATACGATTCAAAATAAACTTCAATATTTTTGCTATAATAAATTTTTTGGAAATATTCAAATTATTTATATATTATTTTTAAAAAAGTACAGAGATCACGAGACATTTCTGTTTTACGTAAAAGTTACTATCCACCTACTATATAGACAGATAAATAGATACTTTCGAGGAATTCCAGCAGATGCCGTACAAAGATAAATTGTATCTCCGTCGTCTATTCCAGTGTGGAAACATCCGTCACAATCAATTTTCATTCTATATATCGCGTTTAATTTGAGTTGATCGGTGTTCAAGAATTAAAGACGTCATTCAACGTCATTCACAAAAGACAAGGCATACAGCATACTTGACCTTAGATCCTTAGAAAGACACTTTTGTTCGTATCGTTAGTCAATTGACTACTGTATTGTCATTTGGTCACATTTCCGCGATTCTTGCGGTTTATTAGCTAAAATGGTGAGCCCCGAAATAATTAAGTATCATTAAAACTACTCATCATTTTTACGAACATATTTTCATCATATCGGCCTATTTTTACTATCATTCGTTCAACCTATCTTTGACCTCTAATTCATCTACGTATTATCAATTTCATTAGAACTTATTTTAATACAAAATACGACTTATTTTATTCAACGATGTATATGTTCCAGAGATCATTATTTTTCATTCATTAGAAAAAACCATTGCTTTTGATTATTCATGCAGAATATATTATATTCATTGCAAGTTTCGACATTAATCACTCATGTGACTTGAAATTATTAGCTTAAGCAAATTATATTAAATAGAAAAATCAATAAGATTATTTACTGTACTTTTTATATTGAAATAATAATAATTAACATTCAGAGTTGCGTAAAAAGTTATTTTTAATTTTAATCAACGATCAAGTCTGTTTTATGTTTAAAAAGTATATTGATTAGCGATTAATAGAACATTTTTCCTGAAAATCATCTGATAAAGATTTATATAATTTATCTAATGATGAATTATTTCAAGATTTCATATCAACGTTGTTTTCGATTTACTATGATTACTTCATTATAGTTGAAATTATGGTATCACAGATTTTGCACAATTATATCAATAATTCATAAATATTTAACGAAATTAAAAAATTAAAGTTGATATTTATTTATCATATTAATATTATGTTAATAAATGATAAAACACCTTGTTACCTCTAGAAAAAACTACATTTGTTAACTTTAAAACATATTTCATAATTTTTCTGTGATTTAAAAATGCATTAATAATTACATAAAAACTTACTACTTTTGCAGACTGAGCCAATTAATGTAGTCGTAACCGGAGCCGCCGGTCAAATAGCTTACTCCTTATTATACCAATTAGCTGCTGGCAGTGTTTTTGGACCAAGTCAACCAATCAATTTGCACCTGCTGGATATTACTCCAATGATGGGTGTTTTGCAAGGAGTAGTCTATGAATTGGAAGACTTGGCTCTTCCACTTCTCAGAGGTGTCTTTTTAAACATTAAAAAATAATAATATAATGATTAATTCATCAACATTTAAAGGACCAAACTAAATAATATAATCAATATTTTAGATATTGTGATTACCGACGATCCCGCGAAGGCATTCAAAGACGCCGCCGCAGCTTTCCTGGTCGGTGCGATGCCACGTAAACAGGGCATGGAACGCAAAGACCTTCTATCTGCTAACGTTAAAATATTCAAAGTACAAGGCGAAGCTCTTGACAAATACGCCAAAAAGGACGTTAAAGTACTCGTCGTGGGAAATCCAGCTAATACCAATGCTCTGATTTGTTCCCATTACGCTCCATCTATTCCAAAGGAAAACTTTACCGCCATGACTAGATTGGATCACAATCGAGCCACTGCTGCTTTGGCTGCTCGTGTTGGTGTGCCAGTATGTATAATTATAAAGAAAAGTATCTCTGAAAAGTACAAATTAATGAAATAATAAGAAAATGGAACTTATCTTTAGTTTAAATAACACTGTGTAACAGCGAAAAAATCGCAAAGATGAAATTTAAACGTCCTTATAAAGAAAAACCTGCAGAATACAAAATCGTTTATAACTTTTCTTTATCACCCAGGGATTGTTTGTTATTAACGATCAAAGTTGGAAATTTTTTGACTGACAACCCCATATGTTTTTATGTTGCTATATTCAGAAAAAAT
>JABFPJ010000456.1:0-41140 GCA_022817425.1 Gryon sp. ZL-2020 | reverse complement strand
ACAATTTCACGTTTGCTGGAATAATAACAACAGATTTTCAAACAATTATTCGTCAAATTCAAATAGAAAAAATTAATTTTCTTATGACGCGATTTTGGAATCGCGTTATAGCGAATTTCGCATTGTATGAAACCGTGTTATACGAAAAAGGGTCGCATTTTTAAAACCGCGTTATAGCGAAACCGCGTTGTACAAGTGCCGCGTTGTACGAGGGATACCTGTACATATAACATCAAATATCATCAATATATAAGTAATATATATCAATACTTCTCAGCTATGAAACGCAATATGAAATATTTTGTAAGTTTCATAAATTCAGTTATTTGATACTTAAGTGTGAAATAAAATGCAAATTTAAGTAATGAGCCATTTTTTCTAGTTTTATATCATATTTTTAATGAAATGTATACACTGGTAATTAAAAAAAAGTAAAAAGTTAAAATATTAAAATGTTATTTGATAATTAATTATTGTAAGTAGAATTTAGAAATTTGTCTATATATTGTAAAACATGTTGTTTGCTTTAAACACTGCTTTATTTTATATTTTCAGTTGATCCTGCATGCCGTGCACTCTGCAACAAGTACTTTCCTGAAAAATCCTGCGCACCGACATCATCATTTGTCGAAATATTAAATATACCTTTGCAATTCAAGACCAATGGCTGCGTATATAAATAGAACAATGTCAAAAATTGGCGGAGAAGGCCAATACAGAGCGAATGATGTTAGAATTGAAAATTCTCCTCTCCAGGTTTTTGTCAAGGCGAAGAAAAAGATCAACGACATTTTTGTGGAGATCGATGATTATGTTCAAGATAACGTTACTTTTGTTGAATGTACGTTATTATTGATGTTCATTATTTAAAATATATATTTATATGTCTCTATAAACTTAAGATATTTATTTTATAATTTCTTTTATTTGCAGCATTAAAAGATGTTGAAGATATTGTCTCACAAACCGAAGTTACCCAAGTTGAAGCTTATATTGAAAAAGTTAAAGGCATCAAAGATGTTCTTAAAAGGGATCACATGAAAGTTGCTTTCTTTGGAAGGTATATTAATTTCTTTTGTTTTCAACAATTTAAATATTTACGTTTGTGCTAAAATATATTATTTAAAAAAGTCGAATGATATTTATTAATTGTTTGTTACAATTTTATTATTTATTATTACAGAACAAGCAATGGTAAAAGTACGGTGATAAACGCTATGTTGCGAGACAAAATTCTTCCGAGCGGTATTGGACATACGACCAACTGTTTTCTGCAGGTTGAAGGTTCTGAAAACGGTGAGTCATATCTTGTAACTGAAGGTTCAAATGTGAAGCAGCCGGTGCAATCAGTCGGACAATTGGGACATGCACTTTGTAAGGAAAAGCTCTGCGAAAGTAACTTAGTCCGAATATTTTGGCCAAAAGAAAAATGCTTGCTGTTGCGTGACGACGTTGTCTTCGTTGACAGTCCAGGTGTTGACGTAACACCCAATTTGGACGAATGGATCGATAAACACTGTCTCGATGCCGACGTTTTTGTTTTAGTCGCAAATGCCGAATCAACTTTAATGGTTACAGTTGAGTATAATTTTGTTTCATACAAAATAGGCGTTTTCTAAATCAAATGATAATTTTCAGTTTAAAATGAACTTAACGTAATTTCTTTTACAGGAAAAAAATTTCTTCCATAAAGTATCAATGAGATTATCGAAACCTAATATATTTATTCTGAATAATCGATGGGACGCATCTGCCTCTGAACCAGAATATCTTAACGAAGTAAGTTAAATAAAGTTTTCTTTACTTTTTTGGTTATATTTTCCGTTTTTGTTTTTATTTTATTTTATTTTATTTAATTTTATTAATATTTCACTTCAATATATCTTTATTTTGTAATTTTTGAGTTTTGATAATGTAAATAATAGTTGTAAATAAAAGTTTACATTTATCCCATAGCTGGTCGATGAACAGAAGGAGGTAAGATTTGTTCACAAAAATATAGAGCTTTTTTTTACTAGATTTTCTTTTTCAGTTACATGTTTTTGTATCAAAGGCACAGCGCTTTAAATACGAAACACCAAAAAATTCTTAGTTTGAACAAAAACTGTCTCATTAAATGGAAAATTAAAATAATGTATGCAAATCAAATAATCTGATGTTTTGTTTTTTCAGTTATTTTAGCTTAATTCCTGTTTCCTTTATTTTATCTTAGGATTTTATTGTTCAAAAACAATTATATATCTATAATAATAATACAATAATTTTTATTAAAATAAAATTTTCAAACCAGCTTAGTTCCTTTTTATTTGTGTCAAAAAATAATTATATGTGATCAATTTTGTGTGCAGGTACGAGCTCAGCATCAAGAACGTGCCATTGATTTCTTGACAAAGGAACTCAAAGTTTATAACCCAAAAGATGCTGAGGAACGCGTTTTCTTCGTTTCGGCGAAAGAAACTCTACAGGCACGATTGCAGGAGCAAAAAGGATTATCTGCTCATAGTAAATAAACATGTCTTTTTCGGATAATTTTAATTTGTAGTATATTTGATTTTGTACAGAAATTGTATATATTTATTTATTTTAGCTGGAGCTTTGGCTGAAGGATTTCAAAATCGATACTTCGAATTTCAAGATTTCGAAAGGAAATTTGAAGAATGCATATCGAAGTCTGCTGTTAAAACAAAATTCGAACAACATTCACAACGTGGAAAACATATTGCAACGTAAAAATGCACTTTTTTCTTGATCAATTAAGTTTCGTTTTCAAATTTACAGTTATTAAAATTGGTACAATTGTTTAATTTAGCGAGATTCGTCAAACGTTGGACGAAGTAATGGATCGAACGCAAAAAATGCGAAGCAAGCAAATGTCAATCAAGAAAGAACTTTACGACAAATTAAATTATACCGAGGATCAAATGATGAAGTTAACCCGTGAAAATAAAGACAAAATACGTCAGATGGTGGAGGACGTAGAACAGAGAGTATCGAAGGCTCTTAACGAAGAAATACGACGATTAGCAGTTTTAGTTGACGAGTTTAATGTTCCTTTCCATCCAGAACCATTAGTTTTAAATGTTTATAAACGTGAATTACATTCACATGTGGAAAATGGTCTTGGTATGTAAAGTCTACTTAAATATACATATAATGTTTTTTTAATCATTTAATCATTAATTGCCTGATTTATAGGTTCAAATTTGCGAGCACGCCTTAGTACCGCATTGGCATTGAATATTGAAAATTCGCAGCGTGAAATGATCGATCGAATGATAAGCCTTTTACCTGATAATAAACGTGAAATGTCATTGAATATTTTGCCAAGACGAGAACCTTTTGAGATTTTATATCGACTTAATTGCGATAATCTTTGTGCGGATTTCCATGAAGATTTGGAATTTAGATTTTCATTCGGCATTACTGCATTAATAAACCGTTTTGCTGGTAGCAAAAAACCAAAATTAATGAGTGCCGGTTATCCAACTGAAGTAATCATCATATTTAAATTTGATTGAAATTTTCTTGTACTTTATAGTTTGAAATAAATTAGTTAGTATATATATATTTTTTTATTTAAATTATACATATTGTTTACAGATAACTCCTACACTTCCATCGCCAGCGGATGTTATAGAGAGTACAGGTTTTATGTCATCTCAGGATGATTGGTCGTTTATTTCACGAGTTGCCATTGCATCAATATCTCATCAGGGTACTATGGGTAGTTTACTTTTAGGTGGTTTTGTAAGTATTGCAATCTGCTTAAATAAAGCAATTACTATAATTCAAATTGCATATATTGAATTGTAATTTCAGATGCTAAAAACAATTGGTTGGAAATCCGTGGTTGCCTGTTGCACAATTTATGGAGCACTTTATCTGTATGAACGTCTTACGTGGACAAAGAGCGCGAAAGAACGTGAATTCAAACGACAATATGTAAATCATGCAACAAAGAAGTTGCGACTAATTGTTGATCTTACATCAGCTAACTGTAGTCATCAAGTACAACAGTAAGTTATTTTACTTAATTTTGCTTATATTGAAAAAAAAAAACTTATTTTAAAATTTATTATTCTAATAATTTTCAGAGAGTTGTCAAGTACGTTTGCAAGACTTTGCCAGTTGGTTGATGAATCAACGACCGAGATGAATAACGAGCTCAAAGAAATTGCCACGAGTTTGAAAAAACTTGAAGACGCAGCGACAAATGCGAAAGTTATGCGCAACAAGGCAAACTACTTGATCAAGGAACTCGAATTATTTGACACTGCTTATTTAAAGTCATTGAACTAACCAAATCTTAAAGCACAGAAAACAACTACATAGGAGAATTTAAACGGAAAACGTGTATTCTAGTCTGAACAAACGATTGAAGAAGAATAGTTGATTTTTTTCTGTTTCTGTAAAAATGTATATATAATATGCACCCGCGGATAAAAAAAATGAAGAGGAATCGAATCCAGTTTTGCATCACTTGATCTATATTTAAAATGTTTATTATTATCAAATGGTGCAACTGAGTATGTTTTTTTTCTAATTAGATTTATATTTGAAATTTAATAACAACAGTGCGATCAATTTTTGACATCTTTTATGAAAAAGATTTCTTTTACTTCGATCTTTTTAATTCATTTTTTTTGATGAAGTTTATTAAAAATACAAGGCACCAGTGGCTTTGAGTTATTGGTTTTTTTGCTTTTAGAAATTTTGCGTTTATCCAAGTTAATGATTTATACACGTTATATTTGATCTATTATCTGGATATTAGATTTATACTGTATTTTACATCGACGGTAGAAATTGATCATTTTCTTGTGCAAATGTATATGTTATTTTATTAATAAATATTTGATTATTACTGAATATTGACACTGACTTTGTTTTTAGTACTAATTAATACTGTCTTCATCAAAGTGATAGTTCACAGTAATAATTAAACTGTTCTTAAGTCATAACAAAAATTATTAGCACACATTTTTTTAAATAAAAAATTTTATTAAATTGTAATCAATCAAATACAACTCAATAACTTTAGATATGCTTGTTTGATTGGATTCAGCCAAAAATTCATTTAAAACAAAAATAATAATGATTATAACAGTAAAATATATAAATAATTCAGTATATAAATTTCAATCAGGTACTATAAACTTCAAATGACTTTAATTATTGTAACTAAAAAAATCTTTGGTGACAATTGACAACATATACAATATTGTACAATACATTAACAAAATTGCATATATCTATATTTACAATAATAAATGAGATTCAAATGTTTTTGCTATTACTTTGTTGCTTCTTTCTTATCGTTTTGTGCATTTTGACTATCTTCAATAGACAAAGGTTTCGAAAGACTCTGTATTCTTTTTACCGCATTTAAGTAAAAATTTGACAACGTTTCCAACGATGATCTGAAACATAAGGATTCAATATAGACAAACTAACTGTATATAAACTGGATTATTGTTTTTTTCTTGTGAACTAAAGTTGAACCTAAAAAAGTTGCCGATGTTGGTCAAAAATACTCCAGAAGTTTCCTTGATTGTTGGCACTTTGTTATCCAAGTAATCCAAACCTTGACAGAGAATATTGTCGACACATTTCAATGGTACTTCAAGTGTACTTCCAATCTTCTGCGTAACTGGCTCAACCAGTTTTGCACCTTGCTCCAACCCTTCTTCAGTCGTTATTAAAATGTTATTCACAATGTCGTTTGACTGTTTGACAGTATTATACATGTTCGACACCGTTGTTGTGACAGTCGTGAAAATTGGCATCTGCAGCAATCGTCGAGTAACAACAAATGTGCCAGAATTATCCGCTACTTCGGTATTTGTTACTTTCATCGTTGGATCCTCCATTCCCAACATTTCACTCATTTGCTATAATAAAATCAACAGACACGGTAGTTTAATAGAGTATAATATATTTATTTAAAATTGTTATTATATATATTTATAATTATAATAATTAATAAATATAATATAATAGTTTTGTTACTATACAATCGTTATGATAAAAATGTAATTTTTTAAGAAAAATTACTGAGTTTTAAAGTATTGAATTAAAATATATTAAAAATAATTCTTTTTGTTTGTTATAAATAATTTAATATATATACATGAATAATATGAATAAAAAATAGAATGCAAATTTAAACAAGATATATCTATTTTTGACATTATAAAGTCAGATTTTGATTTAGATGTTGTATACATACATGATAAGCAATTTGCACAATTTTTGCCGGTTCGTCACTTAAGTTTTGTTGTGTTTTTTCGTTATCAGCCATCGTGAAGCGACGTCACTGCACGTCCTTTTCTCTTCACTCGTTATTTGACTGCGAACTTGATTTAATTTTACATATAGTCGTCCATTGCACGTCAACTAAAATAACACAAATATAATTTTATGCACACGATCGATAGTCGACCGATATGATGATGGGGAATTACTATGTTTCAAAACTACCAACAACATAAATTCCCTAAAATATCTCATAGGATTTGTCCTTGTTCATCTTCAAGAAAAAGAACATTTACAAAAGAAACAAAAAACTTCATTATTGATTATATAACAAGTATTATAATTTAGTTTCATATTCTGTCTTTGTTTAATATAATACATTAAAGAGAAACAGAATATGCTGTTAAGTACAAAGTGCATGTCTTGAATAAACATGCGCAATGTGAAGACATTTTTTAAAAGTAGTTTTTGAACATGTTGAATGAATAAATCAACAATATGGATATTTAAATTAAAAATTTGGTTTTCTGAAATAAATTTTTCGTAATGTTTGTTTTTTATTCAGAGTTGAACAAATAATGATTTACACTTGAATAATAAGACATTGTGTTTTAATTAACAGAAAAAGAAATTTGTTTACAAACTTGCTAGGTATTTTTTTTTTTTTTTTCGAATTCAATTCGATGTGACGTTTAAATAGAATCCACGTGCGTTCAATGAGCGTAAACTTTATATTATTGATGATTAAACATTGTAGATTTCAATGCATAGATAAATAAACTATCATTGTTGACACGATTTTTTAAGTGAACCAAATGTCTGATTAATCAGCTTGTCTAAGTTAGATAGATTAATGAAAATATGAATGAAACCGCATAAGCAACTTATTTTTTTCTTGCTTTCTATATATTCCATATAAAATATATGAAACACAATCAATTTCAATAATTTCACATTTTTTATTTTCATTTGAACGATTGGATATTTCTAGGCTGTTAATACCTTGAAAATTATTAAGCCAGGCAATGTCCAGGTAAAAAGATAAATAAATTATTCCAAAAACATATTATCCATTCTTTTGATGGAAATGTCCACGTTAACTATTTTTATGTTCTTCTCCGCCTGGAAGTTTCCGTTCGTTATGAAGAAATTTCCATCATCTCCCTGGAAATGTATTCACATTTCCTGGTGATTCCGTACAATTTTGTCTTCAAATAAATTGCCCGGAACCTTAAACGCGAGTATCCTACAATCTACAATTTTTACTTACAAAATAAATAACATTTTACGAACATACAATTTCATTTGTACTAATTTTATTTCTAATAATCCTTCCCATTTCATTACAAGCAAACGTATAACAATTCTGATCATTGTCTTTGAACCCGCACATGAAATGAAAATGAAATCGTTGATATATATCTATATCAGGCGGACATAATTGGCGGGAAAATGGGTGATCGCAAAGCATACAATTAACGATTGAAATGGGATTGTGAATTTGTGAGCAGTGCGTTGGAGGCAGAGTGAATGGCACGTCGTAATCAGTCATGTCGCAAGTGCTGCGCTCCGCTTCGCGGAGACACTCGAGGCCATATTGATTTTCCGAAAATTTGCCATCTCGAGAGTCTCGCGCGACAAGACAGAGAGACTGCGAGAGAAACAAAACAAAGAGCGAGAAAGAACGAGAGAGAAAGAAAGAGAGAAAGAGAAAGCGAGTGAGTTTGGTCGTTTGGTGTCCGGGCACTGAGCTGAGAGAGTTATTGGTGTGAATGCGTGCGCTCGCGTGATGGCGACAACGACGACGTCGTGAACGGGTGAAGAACAACAATCATTGGGTAGCCCGTGGGTGTTTGCATCGCTCGCACAGTTTGAGCTCGCAGTTGAGTTTGAGACGACGATGCGTGGAGCAGTCGGCGCGAGCACCGTCGCCGTCGTCGCCGCGTTCGACGGCGCCGCTCCTCTTGCGTGCCATCGCGCGTCCCGCCGCCGTCGCTTCTAGGAGGTTATGATAAAGCGACGGCCGTCTCTTGTCATTCCAGCGCGATTCATCCGAGCGCCGTAGATTAGAGCGCTTATCAAGCATTTTTTCTCCCGAAAAGCGCGCCGCCGCACATTTTTCCCCACTCATATAATATATACAACATATAAAATACGAATATATATATATATACATATATATACTTGTATCAAAATAAGTCATCAATTTTGGAGCAATGACGAGCTGGACCGAAAGGATGCATCGGCGCGCCGCCACCCTCGGCAACGTGGTTACCAGTTGCGGACACCCGTCCTCCGTTTCGCCATATTCCAGAAGACTCGAAAAGTTTGTACTTACAACAGTTTTTTAACTTGAAAATCTCATGGATTGCTCACTTTTAGACAAATACGCCACACCAATTAGAGCTTTCCAAATACTACGTGTTTTTTGTTTACATTTTCACGAATATATAGTATAACACATTTCGCATCGGAAATATTATTTATTAATCATAAAAATGATTACAATTTTTAGTAAATGAATTGTGCTTATTCATTTAAAATTGTATTCTTTATTCATGGTTTAATTATTTTTATATCAAAGTAATGCAGTGTAAAAGAACGAAAAATTGTGAACAAAAGTTAACCTTAATTTTAATTAAGGAAAATAAATTGATTCAGTTTGGTTAATTAGTTTATCGAGAAATGAGGAATTTAGTTCTATCATAACAAAAGGTTGGACTTTTCGGAAAACCAATGAAAATCAATAAACCATTTAGTTTCTTTGACTTGACATTTTCAGTCAATAATACACATTTATGTGACCCTTCAAATCACAATCAAGATTATTTTTATGGTTTTCATTTGAATAGCATAAGATAGTGATCACAATCATTTAGTTTTGTTTATTATTTATTTTACGAATTATATGAATTTAAATACACTTAATTTATAACTTGTAGTTCAATTTTATTATTATTATTTAAGTAAATATTATTTTTTCATTAATTTTTTTATTTCATTAATTCTTTTAAACAAGTATATAGAATCATTTTTAGCGTGTCACAATAAAACAACATTCAGTAAAAGAATTTATCGATTCTCACTATTATAAACACTTTTGAATAAAGAAATTGCTTTAGCTATTTTGCATTTACATTTTCCCTTAATGACAAATTTTTGTTGCATATTTTGAGAAAAAGAAAAAACGAGCATGATTATTGTTTTAATTAAATCGATATAATCATGAGAAACAAGTTTTCTTACGATTAAAAAAATAGGCAATTCAGATTTTTTATTAAATATTTTGTTTATATTTCTTTTATATTATATATTTTTTATCTATTTATAAAAATATTTTTTTAACTTTAATAAGAATCTCATATTTACATTAACCTATTTAGTAAAATAATTATATATAAAAAATTTAATCAATTATGAACCATTTAATTGAACATATAAATAATTAATTGAAAAAACTCGCATTGATCATTTCAAAAGAGTACTTTCTTTTGTTTATTATTCACTACAACATCTCGACGTAAGTTTCATTTATTCATACAACTAGATCAACTACGACAAAATGTTTTCTAAAAATACATTTATATCAAGAGACAGTAGCAATTTCAATGCACGGTTATTATATTTTTATCAAATTATCATAATTAATCTTGCATAAAACAATTACTTATTTTGTCATTAGAACAATTTCGCTAATGAATAAGTCATTTTGTTTTTATTTACCTTTGTAACTCATATTAATAGTTAATTTCAAATCATCATTCAGATGAACAATTGCTTAATTTAAACCTAATTAATTATTTGTTGTTAAACACATTATTTATTCAACTCTTAAGAATCATTTATATTCTATAAAACCAATATAAACATTAATAACTAAACGAAACTTGCACTTTTTGTTATTTCAATTTCAAATCGTATAAATGTGAAAGGAAATGTTTTAGATAAGATAGTATGAATACGATTATCACATGGAAATTAATGGCCAAATCACTTTCCACTGTGAAATTGAAAATTACCAATTTATTTTTGTTTGCAATTAAAGGAAAAATTACTGAATTGGAAGAAAAATAGATAATTTCTCGCTACTGTTTCGTATGCTTATAACTGTACAAATATCTTCCGATTTATCCAAATAATTATTGTTCCAATTTCATTTTTCTTCATGAGTCACGTGCTGATGTCATATTAACTAAACTTACTATTTGTTTTATCTATACTGTAATCACAAAATCATACATAAAATAAATATTAGAAAATCGAACAATTTCATACAGAAAATCAATTAAATCAGTTAATAAAAAATTAAATAACTGTCATTACGTTAATATAATGTTTTCATGTTTTGTCTTTCAGAGTGAAATTTGGAGTTCCACTCGATGAAGTCTGCAAAAATGACATCCCTGGTCCATTACTGGTATAAACAAATTTCTTATAAAAAAGTTAATGCCAGTATGATTATTGAAGAACCTATATTTTTTGTATTTATATGAAAATATGAATTAATTTTTAAAATTATTAGAACGATTGAAATAAGAAAAAAAAAGTAAACGAAAGAAAAAAATAATATGAAGGAGTACGTAATATTATGTGTCATATGACCTTTTACTCTTGCATTAAGGAAACTACTTAACGCGGTTAACTGCAATGTAAAATCGTGTTACTTGGTTGAGGAATTCATGGCGAACCACAGATAGAATTTTAACTGAAAGTTATGACGAAAAATAGTTCTCTAAAAAATCTCTTTTAACTTTCATTACTAATGTTCATTTGAAGCAACTTTCAAATTGAATTGACACGAAGTCGTGAAATGAACTATAAAAATGACGTAATTACGTTACACTTTATATAACGATATTTTATTCATCATTAAATTTCGTTTAATCGTTTTAACTCTTACAGGTTCTTATTCTGAAGTTAAATAAAGAAGCGCCATCGCGAAAGGATGTATTCCGAGCGCCAGGTCATCAGGGCAATATGAAAAAGCTCATTCATTTTCTGCAGACGGGTCGATTAGTTAATATGGACAATTTTAGCGTTTACACAATAGCCAGCGTTTTGAAGAAATTTTTGCGCAAAATCCCTGGCGGTGTGTTTGGCAGAGAGGGCGAGCAACAGTTATTTACGGTCATTCAACTTGACAGTATTGAACAACAAAGGGACCAGATTCACAAGTATGATATCAATGAAGTGGAAAAGTATAGTTATAAAAAAGAGAAATGCTTATAAGATTTTTTTATGCAACATTTTTTATTTGCATTTTGTTAAAAGCAATGTTTTTGTTTCATTAAACTCATGAATCATGTAAAATAATATTTTAAACTATTTTATTTATATTAAATACATTTATTTTTAGTTGAATAAATATATTTAATCCAGAGATTAAATATAAAATCTTGTTTTGTATATACCATTTTGTCTGCTGTGATTATATAAATAATTTAAAAATCGTACATTTGATATTTTAATACAATAAACGGATATAACTTCTACAAAAGTATGAATTCATTAATACATACCAAATTTTTTATATTAAATAATAAATAATATTCAAATTAAAATAACAAAATTGTACCAACTTAATGGTATACTTCCTTAATTTATGTCTCTACTGTTTAAGTATTTCAAATTTGCAATTTTAAATATGCAGTTATATGTATGAAATATCTCAATAGCAAAAACTTAATCTCATTTGCTCATTTAAATTGTCACGCTTTGATGACTCTGTGAGATAGTTTAATAATGCTAAAATCGTTTATCTTCTAGACCCTTTTGAATGATGCATTTTAAAATATTTCTTTTGCAGTTTTAATTACTTGCATTTCACTTTTTCAATAATATTGTTTTATTGCTTTTGCTCAACCGAGTCAATAAATTAAATAATACTTTTTCCAGTTTAATTACATCTTTGCCAATATATACACAACGTCTGCTGGTCTTACTATTTGGGACATTCAGGGTTGTGGCGGTAAACAGTGAGAGGGCACACACGGGGATGTCTAGCGAGGCATTAGGTGTTTCAGTAGCCCCATCGTTTTTCCAAAGTTGTGTTAGTGATGGCAAAACCGCCAAGATGGAAGACGTTCTTAGGTTTAAGGTAAACATCCAAACCCAAATTATCAAAACCCTTTAACTCAAATTCCAGGACGTATTATAGTTATTAGAAATGTTCTATATTTAGCAAATATTTGAAGTACATTATATTAAAAAAAATGATAAAAAACATTTCAACTGCATTTATTTAAAAAAAAAATAGATGGTAGAATAATTATTTCGATATGTCATTTGTAAGTGTATGTTCTACATAATGACATACTTGTTTTTTATCAAAATTTTTATCAAAATATATTACTTAAAAAGCATTAATTTTGGTACGTTTGCCTATATTTTCAATGTTAAATTACTTATCTTTGGCAATTAATATCTCAATAATTAAATTATAAAAAGGGCTAAAAATTATGGAAATAACATAAATACTTAAATTAAAGTATATATTATTATTTAAAAAGAAATCTTAAAAAAGTCGTTTTATGATATTTCTATTTTAAGAAATTAAAAGTATAAAGTGAGTGAAAATGATTTGATTCTGAGTATTTCTGATACTATCTTACGCCTTCAAAAGATGCGCTCAGTTTTGCACGCGCGAACATTTTAGTCCCATCTAAAATTTAGATGAAAAAAATTGTTCGACGATTATTAATGAAGGAGCGTAATGTGTTGTATCGTTAAAGCGATACAGCGAATTACGTTACAATAATTACGACAATTGTGATTAAAGTCTTACTCCTTTTTTGTCGTCTTCTTCTATTTGTTTTTTGTCATTACTTTTGAACTGACTAAACATCATCAATATTTATTGAGCGTGCAATACGAGTTGCATTAGTTCGTGCCTTTGTTAAACGAAGGGCGATTAACATAGTTATGTTGCGGTGCGACAAATGCCGTTCAATATTTATCAATCGGCTCTCGATGTTTATTAAAGGTACGAATGGAATCCCATATCTTGCATGATTAACTCTATTCGTCACGCTCATCGTGCCATTGCATATCACACGATTGTTTATTCTCACTATTTATATTTGCTTACAATCATCGTCAGGCGGAGGTGACAGTAAGTCTATCACAATAACAATTGTTGTACTGTTATGTTTTTGCGTGCTTGTTGCCTCGAACGCTGTAAATAATGTTTGTAGTTCTCGTTTTTTTTGCTCTTCTTTTTTTTCTTTCATCTTTCCATTATTGTTCAGCATTTCGAAGTCAATTGAAGAAGAACTAGCCGTACTCTATTTTGATCATCGAAAATCAGGGATTATGAAGCATTGCGCAAGCAAGCAGGAAGCATGCCGAATGATTTGATCCGTTATAATCATCATGATAACGCCAATCACTTTGGAATCAATTTACTGCGTTGTGCGATTTCACTGTGGTCTGCGTGTTCTATTGCACGACACCTTTTTTTCTACACTTACTCTATACACTGTTCATTAAGGAGCTTCTGACGTAAAATTTCGAGTTATGATAAAATAAATTATTTCATTTCAGAGTCCTAATTAGTGCATATGATATCAGTTTGCATACAAAAAATATTTGTAATTAGTAAAAATTAAAACGGAAAATGAAAAAATTATTCTTCTGAAGAATAATTGTTGTGGAAATTAAAGTAATTAGAAATCAAAGAAGGAAAAAATTGAAAAATAATTGTAAATGTATTTGCTTTGCTTCATTTTTGTATTATGAATAGACAAAAAATGAATCTTCTAAGTAGTATTAATTGTTTATCTGCGTTGCAATTATTTGAGTAATTTGAAGTAAGTGTTGAATTAAACTGCTAAAGTCTATTTGAATACTCGTATTTTTCCACTACATAACGTAAACTTAAAAGTAATGTTAAACTGATTAATCAGAAATTAAATACTTAGAATTTATGTTTCGGGTAAAAAAATAATTAGCAATTTAATATTCATTTCAAAAATTAACTTTACTATTAAGTTTACATTCCTATCATGGCTGGTTTCATTTTATTGCAGGTTTCATATTTATAGTAAAATGAATAATACTGGGCTGCAAGTCGTCTTTCAATGTTATAAAACTTATTATTTATTATTTACTTACTTATATAATACTTTTTTTCAATGATATTATACAAAAAGATGTCATATGCAAAAGAAATGTTTACAAATAATAGTTATTCGTTAATTTGTTAGAAAAATAACTCTAGTTTAAATTCTTAAAAATTGCAGCCTAGTCAGTAGATTTTAAATTTTCCTGCATGAGGATTTTTGCGTGAAATGTAAAAGTCAATTGAAATTAAATCAAGAATAATAACATAACTTACACTGAAAATATCTATAACCATGATTGTATTCAACTTGATTGTTTGAGTATGAACGATTGTTTAACTTTTTTCCCCATCATTTTATCTGAGTTTGACCTAAATATGTCATGTTACACCCTGCAACATCTACAGATAAACACAAATTATACGCACAATATATGATTGAAGAAAAGTTGCCTGATGAATCATTATGATGCAACTATAAGGACGATATAATTGTTGATTTATAATTTAGTCATTATATTGCATATTAAAAATTACATTTTTTATTTTAATTATTTAATACATAAAGTTCTTTTTGTTTAGATTAAATAAACATTTAAACACATTTAAAGTGTTGCTTATGTTTAGATCACATTATTCTCATTGCAATTTATATTAAGTAAATCCTAATCAATGTATTTGAATTAACATTTTGCTTGTAATAATTTCTCGCTAGGTCGCAACGAGGGTTATGAAGTTCATGATAGATAATTTTGGAGTATCAAATTTGTTTGGTCGAAAGAACTACGAATTTTATGCTCGCATCACTGGGCGGATATTAAAAGTCGAAGAAGACTGGATATTCAGTTTCCGATATCCGCCGGATACTTTGGTTTCGCGTGAGTATTTGCACAATCGACGCAAAAGTATATTCACCATGAGAGAAAACAAACATACCTTTATTTTCAACTTCTACTTTTGTCTTTTATTTATATATCTTTAAATAATCCACAATTAACTTTAATACACTCTTTTTTTAATTATTCCCTTTAACACATCATTTAAAAGTTACCTTGTATTATAATTGCAATAGCATCATTTTGTTTGTAATTTAGCATTACTCAGCATGTATGAATTCCATTAAAATGTAACCAGGGGGTTCAAACCCTGATTTTTATTTCGTTGTTTTTTTATTACTTTTCTTTAAGTAAATTAAATTTATGTTTTATTCTTTTACTTATACTTTTTTTTAAAAAACACATTGATAAAGTTAAAAGAGGTCACTACTAAATTTTGCACACTTATATCAAGTGGAAGTTTAAACCCCCTGGAATGACTGACGCTTCGAATTAGCTAACTGATCTCCTGGATTGCTTTTATTCAACGATGTGATAATGGTCGAAAAGATAGTATTAATCATCACAAATTGATATTTTTTTAATCGAACATTAAATTATAACAAACAAGTTAAACAAAATAGCATTATTTGTTTGATTAATATTAGTCAGATCATTGTTACATGTAAGCTACTGTGGAATTAAGGCAAAAGAAAAAAAATGAAAGAAAGGTTTTTTAATGATGCAATTTAATAACAAATGAAACATTCAAAATTGTTTAAGTGAATATTTTCAATGAAACGACTTTTGATGTTAACTTTTGGTCTCAAATCCACAGGTTTATGAACGAAATTAAAATGAACAATCAAAAGAAATCATATAAGTCCTTCCCTTGTTGTGTTAGCTCGTAGTTTTGATAAAGATTATCGTGATTAAAAGACAAAAAATTCCGAATATCGCTATAGGGCAATTGTCGTTCGAAGCGGAAAAAACTTGGTTGCAATACGAATGCGAAAGATGGGGCCTGAAATTTAATCTAGAATGTAAGTGGCCTCGCACACATTTACACACTCAGCACGCGACGCGAATGCTTTTCATTGTCGAGTAATTGGCGATCCTTTTTTCCATAGCAATGTCCCATCAAGAGGAATCGCAATCAACGCCAGCATTAATTCACGTACCGGAGGCACTCGAGCTCGCCACTTCTCTCGAATTGATACCCGAAAATACACTCCTTGAGAGTTATACTCGGTTGTCCGTTAGTCTTGAAGAGAATGGCTTCTTTCAGGTAAAGATTCAGGTAGATGTTTCGTTCTTTTCAACTATTATTACTATTATTAATATACTATTATTAAATTCAAACTAATATTTTCATTGAAACAATATTTTTTATTAAACTTTTCATATTTAAACATAAATATTTCATCTACTTAATCATTTAATATTTTATTCTCATTTGTATTAAAAATAATAGTAGAATTTTAATTTACAATGAAATTCAAAGATATTTTAAAGTATTTAATAAGTTAGCTTAATATTATAATAATAAGATTATATTATTATTATTATAATAATAAGATATTTTAAAGTATTTAATAAGTAGCTCACTGTAATAAGATTAAATAAGAATAAATAATTTCTTTAGCAGGCTTCTAGTCGGTCGTCCAGCAACGGTAGTCACCATTCGAGACACGCTGAAATGACACTAGATGAGCTCAGAGCGGTTAATCGTTACGCTGAGAGCACGAAGAGTCTCAGCTATTTGCCTCAGGTATGAGTCAGCTCAAGTCAGATGACAATAATCACTCGTCGTTGGATAAAAAAAATAATGTTCCTCAACTATAAACATTCTTAAAACAAAACAAATGATCTCGCAGAATTGCTTTTCCAAATTAGACTATACACAGTATTTTTTCGCCAAGTGCACAAGAACATGCGAGTAATATTACTAACGCCAGCTTCTTTGACTTCGAGCAATAATAATCAAATAACACAATTATTTGAAATTGTAGTAAACAACGTTTGAAATTCTAAATTATGATCACAATCATGGGAATTATAATATTTAATTGTAACAAGTTGCTGTCCTCTAATCTTTTTGTCAATCACAATAAGCACAATATAGCAAACACCAAACCAAAAAAATAGAAAAAGAATATTTCTTTGCAATATTTTTTGAAGCAATGTCATGATCTCGCTCTTAGTCATGTGTTTATCGATTCTAAGTTATTATTTATATAATCTAATGGTTACGTCTATTTTTGGAAGCCTAGTATTTTTGTAATGTATTATATATATGTAATTTATGAGTATTTAAATTAATTAATTAGGCACGGTTGATGTTTATTCTCTTTCTAATATTGTTTAATGCAATGGCGACGTTTGCACGTTATTTTTTATCTTGACTCCCCTATTTTTCAAACTTTTTTTGTCATGATTTGTCATTGTTACTGTTTCTTCTAGTTTCAAAATTGTTTCTGATCGTGTGTGTTTTTCGAAACTGCGAAATTTTTATTTTTAAAACAATGTTAGTATTTAGAATGCGTTATTTGCTATTTAGAGCAGAATCAATGTTAAAAACTAATAATTTATTTTAACATTGATATGCAAGATTGTGAATTACACTTGAACGTGGTGTGCATGTTTTATTTTAGTTGCAAATTGCATCATATTTTAATATAAATTAAATTTTAAACTATAACTTTTATTCACGTTTAAGTGTTGTTCGGAATCATATTTAAATATTTTTTCTCTTAAAATGTGTCAGAAAATGTATAGGATATTTAATATATCAATGTGTACATTATTAATTACACTTATGATTAACGAAAAATGAATGTGAATAGACGTGTTTTTTTATTGAATGGTATTTAAACTGTAAAGATGAGTTTTTAGATTGCATAGTATCATCGTTAATGTATAGTATATTTTGCACCAAAGGAAATAACAAAGAAAATTCGCTACCGAGTGCGAAGTTTACAATCCGAGCCGAAAGCGAGGTTTGTAATCGCACGAGGAGAGAATTTTCTTTTATTTTCCATGGTGCAAACGATATTTTTCGCCACAAGGGAGCAGAGAATGCCGTTTCTTTAAAACCCCCTAGAGATGGAAACTGCATTTTCTGTCACCGTGTGGCGAAAACTTATTTAAGACTTATATTCGTTTTTATTTATTATTTAAGTAATTAAATTTTGAAAATTACAAACAGTATAACATTTTAATAATTGTATCATGTCTATAAAAACATGATTATATTATTGAAAATTGCAAATAACGTTAACATCGAATATTTTTAAATAATTTTATATGAAAAAATTATTTTCTACTATCAATATAACTACTTCATTACGTACTAAAGTTTACTGGGAAAAATACGTATTGACTTATTATAATACATAATATTCATGTGTTTATTTATTACTTTGAAATAAGTGATGTGTATATTCAGTTATTGTATGATAAAAAGTAACATTAAGTATAAAAGACTTATGAGATTAATACAAGAATATTCTAATTTCAATGATTATGTTAATCTTAACACTGTAACTTACCGAAGTGCTGACTAATCCAGCAATAATTTCAAAACGCAAAAATGAAATAACAATTTCATTCATTTAATTAATAAAACTTAACTTCAAACAAAAAAGATGCAATAAAGTATTAATTAATCACCGTTTTATTACCTTCATCTTATCGTATTTATTAGAAAAATATGTATTATGATGTATCTTTTATTACAATTGATCGATAATTTAATATTGTTAATTGATTTTGAATAAATTATGAAAATTAGTGTATTTGAATTTATGTAATTAGAATCGTTTGCGAACAGAAAATTATTCAATTTGATTACGACTATTATATAATATCACCGAATACTTGATAATTAAGAGTGTTCAATTAGAGATAATTTTGTACTGAACTGATTGTCAAGATCTAGTTTTTAATGTAATGTAAAATAATAAAATGCACAACTTATTTGAGATATTTTTACACGGTATACTATAATATATTATCTATAACGTTTGTAAAGACATTGTATGTTAAAATATACGATTATATATAATCGCCACTGAATCACAAAAATTGTTATTATTTTATTTACACTGTATTAACTTGAGCACTGCTAGCTTTTGCATGATGCATGAATTCTTTTATAATAATAACAACATTGTACTTTTTTTTTAACTTCCTGAATTATTCAGTCGTTATGTATTTTTCACGCAAATGTAAGCTGAATATTTTACAATAATCTCTTATTCATGTATAAAATTTGTATTGTACAAAAATATTTTGTAAAGTAAAATAAGTAAGTTGTTTCAAATGTTCACAAATATTAATCTTATTTTTGGATTTTAACAGATGAACTTAATACATTTTTATTGGTTTTATTAGTTTTCTATAATTTAGACAAATTATTTATACATAATAAGTATATCAAAAAAGTTATAAAATTATTACGAAAAACAAACTCTTTTTTTTTTCTTACATATTATTATGGAATTTGTACACAATTAGTTATTCTCTCTCTAATGTTAATCGAGTTGCTATTGTTAATTAGGTTCACGAAAGACAAACAGCTCGCATGAGAACCAGATCGGAATGGTTTTTGACGCCAGTTGGAGAAAGACTCACAGAGACAGACAGTGACCCATTGACGATACACATTTTACGAGGATCTAATAGGTCTTCTTCTGGAAATATCGGTAAGATTATTTAATCATTAAAGATTTTCATTTTAATGTTTCAAAAGTCTAATAATGTTTAATTTAATAAATTAATATTCTCAGCAACTGGATTGAGTGCAAGTGCCGAATCTGTGAAGCGTCCAAGTTTACGGAGAACTTCGTCGCGCGAGAAATCACGTCTGCATCGCAGTTCGTCACGTCGGAACAAGGAAAACGGCGCGAAACAGCGATCATCTGAGGCATGTAAATCGCGGTCGTTGGAAACCGTAAAAAGTAGCAAATCAAATCGATCAACGACAAAGGATCAGCCGGTGGAGAAAATGATAATGAGCAGTGATGAGGTGATTAATGAGCATGAAAATAAAGACATGGCAACGGCGCCCAGCGATGTAGCCATCAGTCCTCAAGATTGCACTGAAATGGACGTGCAAACGTTCCATGTTACATTGACTTATAAGCCACGAATTTGAGCGACCCGAAAGACAATTCGCCCGTTGTAATTCAGATAAAAATTCAAACGAACAAGAAAGAGATATTTGAGAAAAAGAATGTAACACAAAAGATAATAAAAATGTAAATTTTGAAGCCCTAAATGTACTTTTTCAATGAAAATAGAGTTGTTTGATTGTTCTAATTTATGTAACAAACACTTGATCATTCTAATTTTATTTATATTTTATTAATAAAATTGTTATATTTCTGTTTTCGTTGACAAAGTCAAATTTAAGGACAATAGGCTTCAAATTCAATAATAATTCGTTCTTCAAATTCACTTAATCGTTCGACTCGATTATATATGAAGTTTTATTTAATTGATGTTATTTATGTTTCGCATGTTTATTTAAATGAAATTATTTATTTGATTGGAGAAAAAAGAACGATGTTAAATATTGATACTAAATATTTAAATGGTTCAACTATATCTTACACGTGGTTCTGCGCTTTACGTATATAAAGTCAACAAAGTGGACTGCAATTTGTAGGGTCGTGATTATTTTAAAGTTTCAAAGTTTAAAATTTAAACATATTCTGAAATTCTTTTATATTGGATAAGGAAGTGGCTTTATTTAAAGAAATAAGCATTGTTGAAATAAATCAAATAATAACTTTTAATCGATAAATTCAAAACAAAGAAAAACAGTAACTCAAATGTATCAAATATTGGCTTTCTTTTTCTTTAATCCGATGTTATTGTGGTGGCTTTTAACATCTACAAGTACGATTCATCGACATTTTCGAAAATAGATTTAAAGATTAAATTGCGAATTAACATTTGTTACATTTTTAAGATTTAAAATTTAAGATAATTACGACCAGACAGAGCAACATTTAAAGTCAAAATAGTTGTATCAATTAAATATTTCGTGCCAATATTTAACAAGCGGTAACGTCGACGCCAAATATTGTTATTGTAATTAATCATAATAAGAATAATATAATAATATAAGAATAATATTAATTACTATAAAAAAGACGAAAATACTGTAACACACAGAGATTGTCATTCTTTAATTATAATTTATTTTGAGAGAAATTGTATGCATTATTACACGTTGTTTTTCGGAGGTAAAGAAATTCAATTAAAAGTAAAATTATCTAATGCAATTTTGCTTTCCTCCGCGATATGGATTAATTTATGTAGATAAAAAATGATTATTTAATATTTGTAAGTTAAGAATAAAATGTAAAATTAAGCAATAACATATTTATATAATTTATTATTATATAAATAAATATTTGCTATAATTTAACATCTAATTTCTACATAAATACTATATAAAAATTAGGTAAGTGTTTTATTGTTTTTAAAAGTTTATTTTAAACTTAGAGTTGTTTGTTTAGCTTTATTAATAATTAAATTTGGATGAAAATTCTAGAAATAATTATCATAATTTATTTATTAATTGAGAGATAATTTAATTATTGTCCTAATATTATTTTATTAATAACAAATTGTACGTTGTAAATATACGAAAGTTCGAATATCCTGACAATCTCTGATTATGTGTACAATACATACGACAAACAGAAAAGAAAGAACGAAAAAGAAAAGAAGAAAAAAAGGGGAAAAAACCAATAGTGTTTCACGTGCATTACACCAAAATTTCTAGATGTATTGATGTGTCTAGATAGATTTAGCGTTCGTAATCGAGACTGGGCAATTTTCTACACTTGAATTACGCCGTATTATTATGGCCGTATGTTCGACATCGCGTCCAGTATTACATGACTTTTTAATACGATACCATACCAATACTATTTAAGTATGTTCTGTATTCGATAAAAAGAAGAAAAAGAGATTGAGTATTTTGAATTGATTACGACTTGTGATAAACCAAGGTAGGTTTGCCATAGCGCGGAAACGTTTGATCTCCGCGTCTGCGAGTATTTTACATTAAGTTGTTGATTTTTACATATTTTATCGACTTGATTTAACAAGCAACCCACCAAATGTCGAATGTATATTACGCCTCGAAAGTATTCGCTCTGTAGTATTAAACGAGCTCGCGTTTTTCTTGTCCACTTTGTAACAACGGAAAAGCACTTATCATGCAGACATTGTGAAAGTTGAATTTTCGTGACGTATAAAAATCATTGCATTTAATAGAAAGCAAAATAACAATAACTTTGCTCATTTTAGTTATGTTCAGAATAATCGAAGAATTGATCAATTTAATACATATAAATTAATTTCATTGATTTTATACTGATTTAATATATATATATATATTTCAAAATATCTTTTTTATATACTCTTTACATTATACAATAAATATTTATGATTTTTGATATTTAATGTATTAAGCAATTTAATATACTGCATTTTTTAAAGTATTTTTACAAGTCAGAGTCGTCTTTGACATGATTCCTATAAAACTTATTATAATAGACAGTTTAATGGAACAATTTGATGAATTAAAAGTTCAGATATATTTAATAATGTAAATGAGTGTTGAAAACATACATTAAGGCTGAATACATTTTCTTTCATTCCATTATAAGGTTTATACAAGTTGTGTTTTTAAAGAAACCATATTTAAGGTTTTAGAACATTTTAGTTAAATAGATTGTAAAAGTACAATTAAAAGAAATTGAAAATATCCTAGATTTCCTCTGTGTTATAAAATAATATGTGATTTATACATGGAATTACATTTTAAATAAAAATGAATATTATTATTAGAATTTCCGAAAAATGTATAGTTATATAATTAAATTTATTATTTATTACTTAAGAAATTTGAATTCTGTGTCTATAAACCAATAATGTTTTTTATAAAGAATCTTAAAATTGTTGTTAATATACCTTTTAAATATTGCAATAAATTCTATATTAGCAATGTACAATTTTACAAGAAACATAAGTGTTATTGATAAAAAGTTTACCTGCAAAATGAGACAGATTTCTTCATTTTAGGTAATAACATTAATTGTATAACATTAATCGCGCTTTCTTTATTTTGTTTCTTATATTTTTCTTAGGTTCAGCAAATTCATTTTTTCTGAGTAGTTATTCTTAAAGTGAATGAATGAATGAATGAATAAATGCATATCAAATACAATAAATAAATCGATAAAACTTTAATCTTGAAAAAGTACAATTCATATACAATTTAAAATAATAAAATAAATGTTTGATGATATAAATAATTAATACATCTGAGTATTTACCACACATTTAACATATATATTATTTGCGTTTTTAACATTTGAATTAATCGTATTCACCCTGGTTTAATAGTCAGATAATTTCAGATTATTCCAGCCTAGGTTTTTTCAAGCTGAAATTGTCTGACTGTTGAACCAGGGCATTTTGTTAATCGTCTGTTAAATTCCACAAATATTTAAATTTTAAACTTTCCTTACAGAACTTTTATATGTATCTTCTACTTGTAACAGTATATCTATATACGACCTATCTTTTGCACTATTATTCTTATAATTTAAAACGAAAAAAAATACTGCATTATACAAACAGACGTAAAATATTTCAAAATAATTGTAATAGACATTACTATATTCTGTTATTCAATATGAATAATTTTTTTTCTATAAAAAGAAAGATGTATAGTTATAATATACTATATAAAATATCATTATTCAATCATCTTTGATTTTTATACGTCAGAAATGTGTGCGTGTCAAAAAAATGTAAGATAATGATTTCGGAAGGCAAACGAATTCATCGACTTTCAACGGTTATAAGCTCAACCGCGAGCGTACGATCATCCTCTAACGCTCATTCCATCGTTTGCTCGACCTACTCCCAATCGTTTATATATTATCTTTGATTTATTGTTATAAACAATGTTTGCCAATATGTTTTATATATGATTAAATTCGATCGATCATCGAAATTGTAACGTCGCCATTCCAAATGCATTTACGTTCACGAAATCGCAGATCAGTCAAGATTTCTCTTGACGAAGGGATCGTCAATGATTATCATTTTGTTTCCTTATATATATATAATATATATATATTGTACGATATACTACATAGAATTAATATAAATAATACAAATATTCCCGTAGGTGGTATTTCGTATTTTATGATATATACAAATAGTCCCCTATCATGTGGTTTCAGTCGCTGAAGCTCAATTTAATAAAAAGATACAATAAAAAAAATAATATTACACATTGATCAATCATAAATCACAGTGTAATTAACGTTACTCTTCTCTACACGTCGATGCAATAATCGTGAATTTATTCGGTTACGTTAATGAGTGTGCTGCGGATTTTCAAACCAAAAATGAATAATCAAACATGATTAGAGATGATTATGAATGTGTTTTCCATTCTTTTCTTTATATAACTTTTTCTTTTATAATTATATTTTTATTCGAAAATTAATTAAATAACGTAGACATAATTTTGTGTTATGTATTAAAAATTATATAAGGATAATGCATTAATTGATATGTTATACTGCATTATCAAATTTGTATATCTTTAAGTTTAAAATTTATATTTGACTTCGACAATTGCATCATATTCATCTTTGATTCAACATTTCCATATTTAATACAACATTTCTTTTCCTAATAAATATTTATTGCTAAAGTAAATGAATTTCAATTGAAATAAGATAAAAAATCTATTCAATAAATATTTCTGTCTTGATGAAGAAATGAAAAAATTACTTTTTCATTGTAAGTATCTGATGTACAAATGAACGTATTATTTTTGTAATTTGAAATTTTGGCACTCTCATTGCGAAATAAATTATAATAACAATTACGATGAATAATTATCCGCATCAAGCGAAAGTATTAATAAAAAACCTCTTTATAAAAAAATGATTTAACAAAAATATTAAAGGCTCTCTACAGAGCAAGGACAAAGTCCTATGCAGCATTATTTATAACTTAGTTAAGTCTAGAATTTTTTATGCAAATTTTTATATCTTCGTTAGTTTGTTTAGCATCCGAAAAATAAATCAACGGTAATGAAGAAATCCTCATTTAACATCAAATTAAATTCAAGAAAGAAAACAGATGTAATAATATTAATACCGATTAATCGATTCAAACATGTATATGTTTTTTTTTATTAAACATGGATTAATAAAAATAAATAATTTACATTTAATTTTAGGAAAAATCAACTATGAACTTTTAAGAAAACGCTTCGAAAATCAGAAATAAGTTATTTTGTTGTTTTATTTGTAATAATAAGTTTTGCTTTGTAAGAAATTTAAACTATTTAATACGTTTGTATTAAGTTTGATTTAACATATATATGTTGAATGCAATTCGATAGAAAATGCATTTAATATAAATTAACGTTTAAACTATATTCTAGTCTTCTTTTACATGAACATATTTTATATTTGATGTTTTTCTTCGAAAATTTTTATATTTATTTAAATACTTTTAGACTAACAATTCATTGTACAATTATAAATTTTTCTCTTTCTCTCTAAATGTATTTTTTTGTAATAATTTAAATATTTATTGTTTAATCTCAACCAAATTAAAACACATGAATTTTTAATTTGTATGTTAATTTAAAACGCCATAGCATGAAATAATTTGCGATTTACATCGATTATTTGCGAATTTGTTTTGTCTCAAAACTTGAAGTGTTCCAGACTGTGTATTTATATATACACTAATCTAATAAATAAATATGATTATTTCGTATTTGTGAATGTAACAATAAGCAACATACAAGTTATATAATTGCTTTTAAATAATGTATATGGGATAAACCATGGTTTTTAATTATATACTATTTCGCACAGTAACTTTATATATAATGTGTTATATACATGAACATGACAAAAAATCATTTTTTTAATTACTGCGTTTGAATGACACAACTAGATGGTATTTTATTATGTCATATTTTTTCGTTTGCGAATTTGTTGGACCATTCGTTAGTGGAGCACTTTTGTTGTCGTCATTGTTTTCACATGAATTACACTCGAATATCCTTTCATATGAAGTAATTTGGACACTCCACTAACGAAGTGTTTAGAAGTTTTTATACGTAAAACAATTTTATCCCTTTTGCGAAACATGATTTTTTATGGATATAACAAAACTTTACGAATAAATGTACACATTAAAATATACATATTATTTATGAAATCATTCTTTAATAAAACTTTCTATTAGTTTTATTGTCTTTGTTTATTTCATCCTGTTGCACATAACATTTATTTATATAATCACTATTTTATAACTGTATTTTTGTATAGAATCTTTAAGAATTTGTAGACTTGCTGAATTATTCTAAAAAAATTCTATGATAAATGTATAAAAAATGATTATGAAAATATTAAACAAAACTATGTGCTAATTACGAATTATGTGATACAATTTAATAAATCGTTTAATTTGTTATAATACAAACTAATTTTCTTTTTATTCCATTAAATCGAAAACACAATCTTCAACGATACAATGTGTTAGCTTAGCCAAATTGATTTCCTTTGCTGTTTGATCAGCAGCTGTTTTTAAGTCCGCATAATCTGTAATACAACATTTCATGATTATTATTAGTGTATAATTAATATGTATACGATTTTAACGTTTATTTATCGTTATTATAAATAAAAACTGTTTTATACTTATATTTGTGTTACAGATATTATATCGACACTTGTTACATTTTACATTTTTTGTTACTTGTTACATTTTACATTTTTTGTACAAAAAGATACATCTCCTATATTTTTAACAAGAGATGTATCCTTTGTACAAAAATATTGAAATGTAACCTTTTATGTTAGAAGTGTCGATATGACGTGGTAATTACTTACATCTGGGTGTACATTTTGATTCAGCACAGTCTCTCAGTTTGCCAAGATCTACTGTTATCTCTAATAGTTCACAAGTTTTCTTACTTTCTTCAACAGCAATATCTACATCCAAATTTCCTTCAGGGTCAATCTTTAAATGAAAGATGAATGTTTATATAAAAATAAGAGAAGCTTATTATACTGTTATTAGTTACTCCAATTCGGTGAAATTTTATTATAAGCCTTGAATGAAATACTTACAAACTTATATTTAAGAGCCATGCACCAGAAGAATTTTCCGCAGGGTGCATAGTTATCATCATCAAGCATCATGCACAAGTCCATAATTGAAACTGTTATAATCAATAAACAATTAAAGTTTAACTACCATTTGTATATTTTTCAATAAAAAATGACACAAATAAAAAATGAAATAATTAGTGTATACATTTCATTTTTAATCATTACCTAAATCGGAATTACAATGTGCAGCACAGTCATCTAATTTTTCTCTCGTATCAGCAGGAATTTTTGCCAACATTTCGTCATCGATCTGACCCTATTAAAAATACAACCGGACATTCGCAGCTTATTATGCAAATCCAATCTTGGCATATCAAGTTATTATCTTCTGTCCAGGCAAACGAATTTAGGACTACTATAGGACCTAATTTGGTTCACCAATATTGATAATTATATGCGTATGCCAAGTTTGGCTCTATTATCATTTTTAGCAGAAATATTTACTAATAAAAATATTTAATTCCTGACATATTTCTTACATTTATTATGATAATAATAATTATTACTATTTATTATTTAAGTTTCATTTTGATTTGCTAATGTGTTTTTTACTGACTTAACCACAATATGAAGCTAAACTAACTTACCACATAATTCACGTGAACAAAAAATTATGTAACTATTTACAAGATACACAATTATTTAGATTAATTATTTATAAAGAAACTCATTTTTTCCTAATTTAACACTTTCTTTTTACGGTTTTTTGTAATAACCATTTTTTAAATATGAAAATTATTACATTATTATATAATACGAAAAATAGAAACTAAAAATTTACTAACGTATGCTGTACAGAACAAGCCACCGAGAAGAGCAATAACAAAAAGCTGATTCATTTTTCTTCTTACTTTTTCAACGACATAAAAGAATGAATGAAAATGCGTTTTTCGCACTTATATATGCTCGGTTAACGTAAGAATAATTACAGCAATTCAGGAAACTGTAGAATGAGTAATTGAAAATTATTATTTTGTATAATATGGAATTAATTATTATTTATAAATACAACTTTTGTTACCAAATATTTTAAATGACGTTATTAGTAAAGGGAAATTTCGTACAATTTAATTAAAACTTTAAAGAATTATATAATATTATATTTCCGCTGGATTAAGACTATAATTATTCTCAATTTTAGCAGGAAATAGTTGCTCATTTCTGTTGACCCTCTTGAAGTATACATCTAGCAATAAGAAGTATATTCTTAATTCCTCTGATGTATTGATAATGCTAACAAAACAACCCTGTTACATTTTTATTATTTTTATGGTTTTTTTTTCAATCATATAATTCATATAACTTCTTAGGTAATCTGATAAAACACTTACAAATTATAAAACTAGCTACATCAATTTCTTATCAGCATTAAATTGAAATTCCGTAAGTAATTGAAACATGTATTTGTAAAAAAGTTGAACTACCCAGTGAAAGAAAATCCATTTAAATCATTAGAAATTATTCGACTTAAATTGTGTCTTTGGCCAATTCGCAATTTGAAAGGAATTTTTTTAATTGTATTAAATAGAATTAAATATTGACCATCAATATATCAGATTACTATTAAAAAGTAAATCTAATTTAATTCTATTCAATTGTAAAAGTTGCAATCAATGTAAATATATTTTTAGAAAAATAAATATGATTTATTTCTGGCTGCTATTTTATTTTCTTTTTAACAGTTGAAAGAAAGGCATTCAAATTGTGTATATTTATCCAACTTGCAATTTCAATATTGAACTCCAAATTCTATTTGGAGTTCGACTTGCTTATCAGTACTAAATGTTCTTATTCATATATTAAAGCAATTTCTTTAAAAAAATTGATTAAAAATTTGTACGAAAAGCATTTTATGCCATAAAGTTTTATTAATTTTGTAATAATTTTTACCAACCTATTTCAAATAATAATAGCTTCTTTCATATTGAAATTATGATTTTTACGCTTTAATATTGTCAATGTATTACATAATTTACCATTTTTTTAATAATCAATTAAAAAAAACAATGTATATTGTACATTTGATTTATTAATATGTTTTTCGAACTGTATAATGATCATTTATATAAGCATAAAATTATGCGTGTAAAAAAAGTGGATATATATGAAATATTCTTTACACAACAGAATCGCTATCATAATTAAATTAATTTTATAATAAATTAAAGATTAGTATGATTTTTCATTTTTTTTAAATATAAATTATTTTATAATCATTATATATTAAATTTCAAAATAATTAAACATTTTTTAATTAAAAAAAGAAATTTATTTGTTTTTCAATGTTTCTTGGAAAAGTACTTTTAATACTCGTATTAAAAAAGATTATCTGTTAAAGTACAGGGCAAAGGTGGAATAATAATCAAAAAAATTAGCTAATTTTTTAATATGTTAAAATATTTATTTTGATTTTACAAGTTCAATATTTGCAGAAAAATAATATAACATATAATAAAGTTTAACATAAATCGTATGTAATTAAAATAAATTTCGTTTTCATTAATCACGGTAATTTTGAAACATGTTTTGTCAAACGTACCACGTACACTTGATTCTTTGACAGTGTCAATTTAAGCTGGTATATTTAATATCTTCAATATCCCTTAAATGTATACAATTGTCAAAGAATCCAAAATGAAAATTACATTTGTTAAACTGAATCCAAAATTTGTTTTGTTATTTGAAAGACCAATGCGCCATGGCCTTATCGCTTTAACATTAAACTATGCTATAAAATATATCCAGCATGGCAGTGGTTTCACACTATTTTCCTTGCTGTTTAAGTGTATATATTTAATATCTGTGTAACATTCTATGAAACCAACGGATCAAACAAATCCTAATCGCGAAATCACATTTACCATCTTTTTCGTTTTTGTTTATTTTCCTCATCATCATTTTGTCTGGAATTCGTCTGCTTTTATATCAGACACAAATTTATTTCGTTTCATAAAATATTATTGCCTTGAATCAAAATAATCTTTTATACTTTGTTTTGTTCCTTTTTTTATTTCCCTATATAATGTATATATATATTATACATCGTATATCTATATATTGCTCTACTGCTTCGTTTCTTAACTTACACAATGGACGTGCAATGCTTTTAATACGTAGCTTTATTTGAATCTCTTAAAGAACTCTTGCTTTCCATTTAGAAAAGAACAAAATGACGATGACACAAAGAAATATATTTTAATTTTGTTTGCTCGATTTTTCTCACATAAAATTAAAGTTATTTAATTAATTATAACAATTATTACGGTATTCTTAGACATACACAATACTTGCCAACAATAATTGCCACAAAAAATAACTGAATTTTACAAAAATTAATCATAAAAACAGAATTCTGAAGTATAAAATTAGAAATTAATTACATTAACTGAATATAATGTTATTAACTCAAGAAAATTGATAATTTCAGTTACAAAAAAGAAACAAGAATTAATTTTGACCATTTATTATATTTTTCAATATGGACAAAATAAATAAAAAATAAATATTCCGTACAAAATACAACAACATTTAAAACTATAATTGCATGGGCAATCGTACTCAAAATACGAGGAGCAAAGTGAATTTGTGATTTATTCTGAGAACATTCTCCAATACTTTATCTCCCATTTTTGTTTCATATTTACTATTTTCTATATTTGTCCAACTGTTTGCTTCTTTCACAATGAGAAAATTCATGAGCTCGAATGATGCGATTAAGAAATGTATTATACCCTAGATAATTGTTCAGTTAGTAATTACGTTCCAAAGACGTTAAAATATTAAACTAGAATATCTATGCTACGCAAATATTTACTTTTTTTTATAATCGTTATCTTTTTTTCTTCTTCTTCCTTTATCATATCTATTATATTTTCATCACAGTGCTACGGACACAAAAATGTGTTCTTTTTTTCATAAGTGTAATCGTCGTCATTTCATCGAAAAGTGGCATTCCGATGGTTCATTCATTACTTTAACTTAAATCGATGAAAATTAAAAAAGTTAATGTCACTTTGATTTTTTTTTCAAAACGATCTTCAAAAAAATGATCCGTCGGAAATACCACGTCTTCGTGATCAAAGTGCATGTACGCACATACACAAACGTATATACGTATACACGTCATAATAATTATTATAGATCGTAGGGTGCTACATACATGGCAGTATCATCCCACATGAACAATTTTTTACGCGACTTTTACATTACTGTATTTATAACAATACGTTGAGAGAATGGCGTTCTAAGGAGATCATCTAGTACTTGTTGCTCGAGAACAAATAAACGAAATAAAGAACGACCCTTTTACGTCCCAATTTTCTGTGTCGTCTTCTGTCTCCTTTTTTATTTATTTATTTTTTTTTTTCTGAGTAAAAGATAGTCGGCACACAATTTTATGTTATCAATTGATCCTTTTTCATTGAAATGTCATAATAAATTATTCAGGAAAGATTATGATTAAATCATTGTCTTCCTAAAATATAGAATTAAACAAGTTTTCTTGTATATCAAGGATTGATTTCATTAACAACAATAAAGTAAATTCTTACAATTACAACATTAAATTTCAAAAATGTTATATTTTTTGTTTAGCGTAAATTTGTTAATTCATTGTTTATTTTTTTATGACACTTTAACATGACATTTCAATTTCCAAAAAGATACTATCTAAACTTCTTTTTATATCTTGTTTGTTTCATTGTTTTTGTAATTATTATTGTTTCATGATTATTTGCTTTATTGTATCGTTTTTCTTAATTGCAAGAACACGATTGTACGTTCTGTTGTTTCACATTGTCCTCCTCAGTATGCCTTTCCCATTGTCTCTGTCGGCGCGTCGTCCTTTGCAAATTCCTCGTTTTGCTTGTTTGCTGTTGTTTCGTCATAGGGACTTTTGGTGCAAGTCGAAAAAATTTTAGACGTGAAGAGGACTTGGCGGGCGGAGCGGTTGACAGCAACCCCATGGGAAGAGCCACGTGGCTCAGCACCGTGGTGAGAATTTAGGATTTGTGGGACCGTGAATATAACTTCTAAGCTCCTTTGGCGGCTCCGACGCGAAGTCCGATGCCGTATCCACATCCGATTTGCGACATATGATCATACGAATGTCCGTGTGTAAATAAATCTTTCCAGACTTACCCGACATAAATCTAAGGAAAAAACGTTATTTCAGAAAAATTATGCAAAAATAAGAAAATAAAAATCAATAAACTTATGATAACAAATTAATACAAAGTAATTTGTTTATATTTGCTGTAAAAAATGGAATTCGACTTGAATATACTCACCTAAGGTGAATGAGGTAGCGCAATGTTTTATCACGCAAAGTTCGCTGGCGTAAAAAAGTGTGAGATCGTGGAGGCATATCAGTAAGATCGTAAAGAACTACGAACATTTTGACAACAGTGCCCAAAGGATTCGATAGAGTCACTTGAATAGTGCCACTTCGCGGCACTTGATAACCTTTTTTACCAAGGTTTATATGAGCCTGTAATAATAAAATTTCTTCTATTATAATTATTATAATTCAAGAAGATACTTCAATTTAATTAAGTTTCCAATTAATAATAAAACACGCAAACAAATTATTATATTTTTTTAATAAAACTGATTTATAAAAGTTAATATTTTTTTATTTTTCTGTTCTATTTGTTTCAATGAAGATGAACTTACAAGATACGGCGATGATACTTTATCATTATCTCCAAGGGTATAGAAGAACACAGTGACTGGAAGCTTTCGATGCTTCGGGCAGAAGGAACCGCTGGCACCAATGTCTGCAGTGAAACCGTGTACGGTGGAGACCGGTTCCAATCTGCCATTTAGTGCAGATTCTTCAAAGCTACCTAAAAGAGCGTGACTCGTTGGTCTATTACGTGACGAAGATCGTCTGCGGACGATATCTTCGTTATCACAGACATTTTCTGCCTCCTTGTCAGTCTCCTCTAAAGAAACCGCCCCAGGACTTGGAGGCGTATTTAATTCGAAGAGTGCACTATAAACAAACATATTATTATTAAAAAATGATTAATACTTAATATAACTAAACATTCATTATTACCGTTTTGTCATTATTATTTTGCATTGAATTTAAAGTACAACTTTTTTGTATTAACTTTATGTAAATCAAAATGATTAAATTTTATATTTAAAATTATTAACAATGACTAATGTTAAACAGTTATTTTAACTGTAACTGTAAAAATATACAAACTTATGCTTGAATTAAGTACGAATTTTAAATTCAGGAAGAATATAAACATCAAACTGAAATTATTATCAAAACATATTACAGTGCAGTGTCATTACCCCTGTATTGTTTATTTGTTTGTTTCCGATAAAAGTATATTATATATTCTATTACAATAAACATTTAAATTTTTATTGTTATAGTTTTATATTATAATCATTTGGTCAATAAATTTAAGTTTTTGTTTCTAAAAATGTATACATAACATGAATTAGAAAAAAAAACATTCTTATTAAATTATTAAATTTTTATCAGTTACATTTTTTATTAAGAAATGCATTAATATATTACCAATTATGAAAAGTCTTGGTTACTATTTAAAATGTTGCACACCTTCTCTTAGATGAAACACTGTTCAAACTACTGTCAAAATCAAAACAGCAGCTGCCTCTTCTGAGTGGTGCAGGGCTTGACGTAAGCGGCAACCCTGTTCTGCTATGAAAGACCATCGAAGCGGCATTTTCTAGCGATCGTCGAAATTGTTCCTGCTCGATGGCAGAAGGAACTGCACGATCCAGTGTTTCATCTTCAACGTCTGTTTCTTCACCTTCTGGAGTTTCTCCTGTTTTTTCCAAAGTTCGTTTCACTTGATAACCTGATGATTTTATTTTAGAAATTCATCTTCTTAATAATACAAAATGAACATCCAAATAAAAAAAAGAAATAATGTTTAATATGCAATTTTTTAAAAAGAAAACTTACAAAATATATAAGCACAATGCAAAATGTTTACTTCTCAATATTTTGTTAAATAACAAACATTTTGAATTTCTTCTTATAATACAAATGAATTACTTCATTGATTAATTTTTCTTTTCATGTAACGTTGTTATTGAATTGATCAAATCAATGACGGTGTTAAATCAGTGGTAATGTAATATTAAACAAACACATTTATAATATTCAATTAATGCTTTCCACTTCATTATGATAACTAATAATAGCAATATTGATTAGTGAAATTAGCATTGCATTATTCCAATATCAACCGTATTATATTAACTGTATTATTGAACTTTGTCAACAAATTTATAAATAAATTAATCTTCATTTGAGATTGAAAATTAATTTAATGATGTTTGTTTTCTATTAAATGTATATCTATAGTTTTCTATAATTTATACATGATATTATTTTCATTTTATTTATTTTAATAAAAGCTTTAAAAAATGTTAACAAGTCTTTAAATATAACTTAAACAAATCACCGTTAGCCAACATTTCTATTGATTTATGATTTTTTTTCTCATGTTTAAAATGCCATAAATTAATTTACCCTCAAGTCTGGAAGATACAACATTATGAATCGTCGCAGTATCTTCGGCATGATCCAATCCGTTCTGCAACTTTTGGCAGGGTGGTTCTGTTTGATTTGTACTATGATTGGACGAGTCGGCTTGTATAAGATTGCAATTCGAGCTTGATCTGCGACGTCTTTCGCGCAGTGGCTTGCGTTCCTGTTCTCGTTTAAATAGCTGCTTAATCCGTCCAAGTTTTTTATTAAGAACTGCTGGCAAAAATCCATCGTCCTCATCCGAGGGTGACGGCGACGCTTCACATGATGCCGACGACGATGAGGAAGACGACGATGAAAATGACGAGGACAAAGATGCTCGTGGTTTCATCGTGTCATTTACAACCGCCTCGCTCTTCTTGTCTTCGCTATTAGTTCGCAAAATGGCATTCAGCAACATATCCGCTTTATTAACAGCATTGTGCAAACTATCTGGTTCTTTTTCCTTCACCGGTTCGTCACAATTAATTCTCAACTGTTCTCGGCGTTTCAGACTACTTCTCGACGACGATGATACCTTGCGTCTACTTGGAATCTTGTTCTGCAAGACTGCAAGAACTTCGTCAAATTCACGTTGACTTAGTTCGAGATTTCGATTCACCGACTTGGTTTCATTCTCATTCTTTGTAACCTTAGGCTTGGTATCTTCAAGAATAACATTACCAAGTACCCGTCCTGGTACCCGAGAAAACCAATCAAGAATTCCATTGGAATCATCTTTGAGTTTGTCCTTGTCCTCGGGGAATGCCAACTTAGACATCAGCTGATTCAAGTCTCGCTTCGGCTCGGATCGATGTACTGAACAATTAAGATAATTTGTCTGCAACGACGTACTCGGATTGTTCAATGGATTTGTCAAAACGTTCACTGGCTCTTTCGTTCGTTTTGGATTTTTCAATAGACGGTGTACATTTTCCAATGTCTTATTGTTGTTATTATTATTATTGTTGTTTCCCTTTAAATAACGACTGTCGCCGTAATAAAAGTCGATGGAATCCAACGGATTGTTTAGCAATATTACTTCGTCACTGTCTTTCTTGTCGGCTTTTTCGGGCGAAAGCTTGTAGCGCTTTTCGGTGTTGCCATCCTCACGTTCCTCAATGTTCAGCTGCGATCGAAATCGACGTTCGAGATTGTCGAAGGTTTGAGAGTTTGGCTTCTTCGACTCGGACTGTTCTGCTCGGACGATTTGAGTGCGATTTGTCGTCGATGGTGGTAATGGCGACGATAACGGCGGTGGCTCCTTCTTTGTTTCACGATTGCCGTTCTCTTGAACCAGTGGCAGAGAAGACGGCTGAACAACGGAACATGAAACACTTGGCTCTGCGGGTCCACACGGTAATGAACGACGACGTTTACGCTCGCCTGTTGAACGAATACACGGCGATGGTGGACAACCGTCCTCTTCCTCGCAACGGCAGTGATGTTTTCCGGGCTTATTGCAAGGCGTTTGTAGCCGATCGTCTACTAAAGCTACACCAAAAATAAAATAATTTTATTAAAACTCTAATCAAATCAACTATATGTATACACAACTAGATGAATTTATTTAAATAATTTGATCTAGTTCGAATAGTTTGAGTTTATTTAAAGTAAAAAACAGTTCAAATTCTTTGCGAAGTTTTGCTTAGTTCAAATCAGTTTAAATAGCTCAAACATATTTGAATATTTCGAAAGTTGTATTATTATTTATTAAACAAATTTTATTAATAAAAAAAGTTTTATTAAGAATACATTTTACTATGTTCAAACTTTATAAAAACAAATAGAAATAAATTCGAAATGCATTTTGAACAAGTTTAAGTTGAATTCGAATAAATTTAAGTTTACCTGGCAGAACAAGATGTTCAGGTGTTTGTGACACGCTGGAAATAGGAATACTTTTGGTGGGTGTCAATGCGCAAGCAACTTCAATCTCTTCGACCTCCTTCGGTAAATGGACAGGGCAATTCAAAAACGGTACTTCCTCCATTCTTGGCAGAGCCCATACAGTCACCTAAATTCAAATTAACATTGTTATTTGTATTTTTCGAACACATTCCTCAATATCTTTAATGTATATTATAACTAAAATTAAAGAAAATGTAAAAATCACTTTAAATAATAGTAACAATTATTTATAGAAAAGTTTTTTTGATAAGTGCTTTCTAGAATTGAAGTAAATAAAATTGATTTTTTCTTTTCATAATAAAATGAATAAAATATATTATACCTTGATTGAACTGCCATCGCCACTTGCGGCCAAAGGAAAGGTGTGCTCAGTTGGTGTCTCTCGAAATTTCTTTAAGTGATCTTCACTGAAAGGTACCACTCGAGTAGCGATATAATTTGGTTTCGTACCATTACTCCGAGACCACCAAGCAGCTACTTGGCTGAAGTATAAACGAGACCGAACTGCTTGATACAAGCCTTGATAATTCATTGTTTCCTGATTTCTGTAAAAATATTAAAATATAATTAATTATAAAAACATATACCAATATTTCATATTTTTTTAATTATATATTTTACATTTTACATATTTATTAAAAAAACGTTGTATAAAATAATTTGGTTTTAGCAATAAGATTGAATTTATATGAAAAAGGTTGACATTAATGTTGAACCGATGAAAGAAAGTGGAAAAGAGATGAAAGGGTGAGGTCGAACGGGGGATGTAAAAAAGTGATATGAAAACTGGAGTACGCGTGCTCAAATTTGCATACGTACTTGCTTGGCACGACGCCGATGCACCAGTACTCCAAGATCATTTCTGACGAGTGCTGCCATGGGGTCATCGTTGATACAGAGAAAATTGGATCCTTGCATCTTGCTTTTGCCAGACCGCACGAACAATCGCTGCATAACAGTACTTCTACGCATAAGTATGAACCAGGCGCTATACGCTCCGCTATGTGGCGCACCAGAATGACGTATCTATCGCACTGTAATGTTATTTATTCATTATTAATTCTGAATGATAACTCATAAATAAGCTTGCTTGAGAAAATGATCAAAATGTATATGAATGATGGAATGATATTTCGTGTGAAGTGGAGCGTGTTTCATATTTTTCCTTCAATTTTTTTCCATCACATGTTTAAATATAATTTGTAGATCGAAGATGCAGGGGCTTAGAATTTAAAAAATGTAGGTCTCAGAAAAAAGGTCTTTCATGATCTATGAGAATGTAAGATATTTCTAATAATATTTGCTCTTATAATTAACTGATTTTTCTTCTTATAAGAAATAAGTTTTTTTTATTTTAATTTCTTCTTATTTTTCTTATGCGTTTTATGATAATAATTACCAAATAAAATTAGTTAAGTTAATGTTTAAGCAACATAAAAACTAATATATTAAATAAGGTATTTTGAATATATATATATTAAATAAGTTAATAATATTAAATATGGTATATTGGAGATAAAGTATGCTCTTTACCAAATAATTGTCTTTCTCGCAAGTATGGTTGTTGGATATTGTTTGAAGGGGTGCAGCACAGTGCGGACCCTCCTTATATCCTCGAAGAGAGCCTTGAATTCTCCCTTCGCACACAAGGACTCCGAGAGCTCGGACCACATTAATGACAACCCCGTGATTGCCAAACCCGCTACTCGGGCTTGATTGGCCATTCGCTGGCCCTGCGCCCAAGCAGTGCATCCCTGCAACAAATAAAAAAAATCTAATTATTTAATGTCCACTTTTTCGAAACAATATTTTTATTCAATTTAAGTTCTTTTTTAAGAGAACATAATGATATTTTGTCCTATTTTGTATTTCTATTAAAAGATTACTACAGATTTTGTTAAATATTTGTATACACAAATATTAAATGTATATTTCTCATAACCTATAATTTGAATGTTTTCAATTGGTAAAGCTGTTTTAGAAATTAATTTGTATATTTGAAACACATGTTGAGAGTTAAATAAAAACAATTGAGAAAGTAAGTAATATTTTCAGATACAAACAATGCATTGAAATAACGAAAGTAAATGTACTGTTTGCTAAAACATTTATTTTATATCAATAATATATACAAAATAAAGACATTATTTCTTAAAAATAAAAATACATTCAATATCATACTTTTATTAAATTTCTTTTCATTTCGCAATGTCACAATAAAATGAATAAATTTACCATGTATATAATATGGCAAATATAATAATTAATTATTAATTAACTAATGTAATGTATACTTAAAATAAGTCAATATTAATATTATTGAAAATATTACTTCATGAGAATATACAGTAAAATCATTATGTTGTATAAATGTATATATAAACGAGAAATTTATCCCTACAAGCTCGGTAGAATTTGTGATTATAAGTAAAGGCAGGTTTGACATCAATAATATTGCATGTGTAAAGCTCTTAAATATATAAATATAAAATATTTACGGTAACATATCACAAATGAAAATAACATATACACACTTTAATCAAATTATAAAAGCAAGACAGATTTTTAAGTAAAAGAAATTTTGTGATATTACACTTGACTCTCTCAAATGTCACATTCTCAAATTTCACAATCTCTCAAATGTAACGACAAAAATCTCCCAAAAGTCGCGAAAATTCGTGGTGGGGACAAATGTAGCCAATCAAAATTTTTTCGCTTCGTGACATTTGAGAATTTTTTCTGCCAAATTTTTGTGACATTTGAGAGAGTTAAGTGTACAACATGCGCCTGCTGTAGTGCAGTCCGCAAGACAAATAAGTGGATTCCATTTGTAATAAGTAGATTCTACTTTCATTAACATAATATATCACATAATTGTTTTTATCGTTTTGCGACAATCACAATCTTTTGAAAATACAGTCATATAAATATATTAGTTTAAAAAATTTCATTTAGACAGTTTTACACTCAATAATTAATTTCTTTTACATTTGTACCTTGCAAATTGATCATTCCATAGAAGCAACATCCAAACCGTTCCAGTAACATAAATGACATTTTGATACAAAATGTTAAGAACTTGCTGACTTTGTTATGAATAATGTAAAATGTATATAATTTATTATATAAAGATGATGTATAAGTTGCTTATGAAATAATGATTAATTAAATTAAGATTGCGATTATTTAAAATTAAGAGAGAGAGTGTGAAAAATTATTATAAAGCAGGCTTTTTGACGAAAGTTATATTATAGTCACCGAACGTGATTAATTATCGGTAAACGTTTTTCATCCCGTGAAAAAACATTACTGCTGAAAGGCCATTGGCCCCGAGAGGAGTCACCCTTCGCGAGTGAATGTAATCACGTTAACCGAAGTAGCCATGCAGAAATGTTTACACGCTTCATATTTAATTATAAATTTTACACGTGTGACCACGGTGTCGAGTAATCAATTTATTTTGAAATGTCATCTTAATGGTGATTTGTAAGTGATAGTGACAATGTTGCGGTGATAAAATATATTAATTGTCTAAGCAAGCAGCTTTTGTTATTTGTTTACAATAAAAACATTTTTTTATAATAAAAAAATATTATAATTTTGTTTTTGTCATTAAATTTTGTTGGATAAAGGTGCTTTAAAACAGTTAAAAAAGCAATAAATCTTAAAGCAAAAAATGTAAAAAATAATGAAAAATTAAGTTCAATCAAAAGCCATAAACAAGAAAACTCACAAATCACTTTTTTATAAACAAAAATCTGGTCACTTATGAGAAATTGAAATCTACGAAAAAAAGCAAAACTTTGTCTTAGATTCGCGAAGACTCAAGACACAATCCGATTGGACACGACGATTTTCCAATCGGAAAGACCAGTACAATAACCGACGTCGACATGTTCATCATGTAAGCCGATTTTGAATAAAGGACCGTAGCATTAAGCAGGAGTTTATATAGAAGCGGATGTTTTCCAAGGGTGACTGTGTACGTGCGCGTCATGCGCAACAGTTTCAACCCTCGAAGAAGTAGTCTTTGTGAATCACGAAGACAGAAGATACTTTATCGTATAACTTAAAGAGCTTTTACTAAATAGCGTAAATCAATGATTTACTTATTTAATATTTAATTGTATTAAGCATATTTAGAACTTTATTAGAACATTATAATTAAGTATTTCCGCATCAATGATTAATAATAAATTCTATTCACTACACTAAGAAAAATAACTTACAATAAATTACTGTTTAAACAGTAACTTGACCACAGAATTCCCATTAACATGAAAGTTCCTGTTAAAAACAGTAAAAATTTTCCTTTCATGCACAAAAATTCTTG